>FXXK01000974.1:1240-48895 GCA_900184695.1 Betula pendula | reverse complement strand
CGAAATCGAACTCACCAACTCCACTGCCCAGTTTACTAGGCGTCCCGAGGTATCGGGCTTGAACAGAACTCTTTTCAGAGGGTGGTCGGTCAGCACTCGAACCGTGTGAGCTTGAAAGTAGGGCCTCAATTTCCTAGCCAAAGTTACTAGCGTGAAGGCTAGCTTTTCAATCTGCGGGTACCTGCTTTTAGCACCTTGAAGAGCCCTGCTGGTGTAGTATATCGGTCTTTGCACTCCTTGGTCCTCTTTTATCAGAACCGAACTGACAGCGGAATCAGATACCGCAAGATAGACGTAGAGTGGCTCACTTTCTATCGTTCGGCTAAGCAGCGGAGGGTTAACCAGGTATCTCTTCAACTGCCGGAAGGCTTCTTCACACTCTTCCCCCCAAATAAAGGCTTTCTTCAGGATCTTGAAGAAAGGCAGGCACTTATTTGTGGATCTTGAAATGAACCTGTTGAGGGTAGCTATCTGTCTAGTATGCCGCTGGAGCTGCTTCGTGTTCTGGGGGGACTCCATCTGCAATACCGCCTTTATTTTTTCTGGGTTGGCTTGAATGCCTCGATGCGTGACCATGAAGCCTAGAAACTTCCCAGAAGAGACGCCAAAAGCACACTTGGCGGGGTTGAGTCTCATCTTGTAACGTTTTAGAATGCCGAAGGTTTCCTCAAGGTCGGCAAGATGATCCTCAATCTTCAAGCTTTTAACCAGCATGTCGTCCACATATACTTCTACGTTCTTCCCAATCTGGCTTTTGAACATTGCGTTTGCCAGACGTTGGTAGGTTGCCCCCGCGTTTTTCAGACCGAAGGGCATCACCTTATAACAGTATAACCCCCGATCCGTGATGAACGAGGTTGCTTCTTGATCGAACTCATGCATCCGGATTTGATTATAACCCGAGAAGGCATCCATAAAGCTTAAGAGATTGTGGCCTGAAGTAGAGTCCACTAGGAGATCGATCCTCGGGAGCGGGAAGCTGTCTTTAGGGTAGGCCTCTTATTAAGGTCTATAAAGTCTACACACATTCTCCACTTAACCGTAGATTTTTTGACCATCACTACATTGGCCAACCAATCGGGGTAATGGACTTCCCTGATGAAATCCGCCTCCATTAGCTTGTCCACTTCTTTAGCTACGGTCTATTCCGTTCAGGAGCGAAGTTTCTCTTCTTCTGCTTGACCGGCTTCGCAGCGGGGTCTATGTTCAACCTGTGTGAGATAATGGCAGGGTCAATACCAGGCATATCCTTATGCGACCACGCAAACACATCGACGTTCTTCTTTAGGAATTTCGAAAGCTCGGTCTTCAACTCTTCCGATAACTGCGACCCGATCTTCACTGTGTGGTCCGGACCATCAATAGCTACTTCAACTAGGTCTTCGTTCGGCTCCACCCTTTGCATTACGCTCTCATCCTTTATCCCGTAATGAACGGGGAGGGTTGCTCTGGCTCGAGGCTCTTTAAGAGTCAGATTGTAACATTGGCGGGCCTCCTTCTGATTTTCCCGCACCACCCCCACTCCATGGTCGATATGGAACTTCATCTTCAAGTGATAGGTGGATGTTACAGCCATTAACTTATTCAAGGTCGACCTTCCGACGATAGCATTGTAAACCGATGGTTTATCGACGACCAGGAAATCTGTCATAATAGTCTTCTCTCTAGAGGCCGAACCTGCTGTGAGTGGGAGGGAGATTGTCCCTATTGGGAGGACCTTCTCGCCTGTGAAGCCCCCCAAGGGAGTGGGAGCCGGAACCACTCGTTTCCGTTCAATTTTCATCTTCTTGAAAGCATGAAGGAACAGTATGTCGGCTAAACTTCCGTTATCGACTAGGATGCGGTGGATGTTAAAGTTCCCTATCATCAGGGTCACCACCAACACATCATCATGGGGGTAAAAGACCCCTTCTTTATCTTTCGAAGAAAATGTAACAGCATCCTGCTTTGTCCTGCGAGCCTTCGAAAGTCTTTCAAGGGAGAGTACTTCCTCGGAAGGCAACCTCTTGGCATAGGCTTGCCTCCCTGAGCTAGAGGAGCTGCCGGTTATGAAACCGCCGGCGATAGTGTGAATTTCCCCAACGGGCTCCCGATCCCTTTCGGACCCTGCCCATCNGCGGTGGATGTTAAAGTTCCCTATCATCAGGGTCACCACCAACACATCATCATGGGGGTAAAAGACCCCTTCTTTATCTTTCGAAGAAAATGTAACAGCATCCTGCTTTGTCCTGCGAGCCTTCGAAAGTCTTTCAAGGGAGAGTACTTCCTCGGAAGGCAACCTCTTGGCATAGGCTTGCCTCCCTGAGCTAGAGGAGCTGCCGGTTATGAAACCGCCGGCGATAGTGTGAATTTCCCCAACGGGCTCCCGATCCCTTTCGGACCCTGCCCATCGGCGGAGGTTGCGGTCGTCGTAACGTCCTGCTTCGCTGTCGGCTCGGCGATGCCTTGTCTCACTATTGGCCCTGTAATTATCCGTATGATTTCGACGTTTGGGGGGGTGGTTGGACGACGGCGGTCGTCATGCGTGCGAGCCTCGTCACGAAGACGCCGCTCTGTGTGCGGTTTGTCGTACTTTATTTGTCTATTAGCTGCTACGAACCAATCCTCGGTCTCGTGGCCGTGATCCTGATGATAATCACAGTACTTACGCATGTCCCGTTTTTCTGGAGGGGCCTGCATTTTCTCAGGTTGCCTCAAACCTGGGTCCTTTTTGATTAGCGTGTATATTTCTGCTACAGTCGTGTTTAACGGGGTAAAATTATATTCCCGTTCAGCTATGGGATTTTTTTTCTCAGGCAGCTTCTTACCCTTCTTCGAACTTTTCCCATGGCTGGAGGCCCCTTCTCCCCTGCGAAATTCTTTCTTCTTAGCCTGTTCCTTCGGCTTTGCGTCTCTTTCAGCGTACATTCTGACCATCTCTTCCTGGTTAATGAATTCTTCGGCCTTCTCCATGAACTCCCGTAGGGTCGTTGGAGTCTTTGTTGCTAGCTCGAGGACGAAAGGTCCTTTATGCCAGAGTCCATTTATGGCGGCCGTCAAGACCACGCTCTCGGACATCTCTTCCACTTCTACTCTCTCCTTATTAAACCTCTGGAGATAATCCTTGAGAGGTTCGGTCTCCCCCTGCTTCAACGCCAGCATGTATTGTAGTGTGTTCTTGCGCCTCTTCGACGCGAGAAACTGTGTGAGGAAGATTTTTGCTAGATCTTCAAAACTATCTATGAAGCTAGCCGGCAATTCCCCAAACCATTCTTGAGCACTGCCCTCCAGGTGAGGGGGAACGCACGACAGGCTATCTCGTCCGTCGTGGCATCTAAATCTATATGGGCCTTATAGGACTTCAAATGGTCAACGGGGTCGCCCGTCCCGTCATAAGGTTTAACGGGAGGGACCTTGAATCTTCCAGGAACAGGATGGCTCATTATGCGCAGGGTAAAGACTGAACGGGCACGTTGAATGATAGAATCAACAGCGGACTACTTCCCTCCCATATCACGAAGCACTGCGTCATACTTTGCATCCAAACCCCTAATTAGGGCATGAACATCCCCTTGTGGAGGTGGAGGACTAGCCTGAAAATATCCCGGCTCAGGGTTTTGATGGTTTTCCTTTTCGAAGTTTAAACGGCGTCCGGCACCATCTCCAGCGCGACGCTCGTTTCGGGGGCTGTGGCGGTGCCGTCCATTGCTTACACGGCCTCCACCCGAACCTTCAGGCGGGCATTGGTTGCCCGCTTGCACATGCTCACTTCTTTGCCACGTAACTGGCTCTTCCCTAGTAAGGCTTCCTCCTTCCATCCGGTGGTCTCCGCCATGGTGACCTTCTGCTTGCAAGCTTTCAATGCGTATATATTCCTCTTCATCGAGGCTAGTCTCATCGGAGTCCTCTTTAAAGAACTCTTGTCCTTCTACATGCACTCTGCCACGAGCGCTGGGGTAAAGCTGGTGGGTGAGGGATGCGTTTTTACGTTTGAGGGCTTCTATCTCTCTGGCCATTTGTTGCATTTGAGCTTCTGGGGTCTGGGAGGTGCTCATGCTGGTGGAGTTTGGAAGGTGGTGGATTTTCCCTTATCCACATAAGGAGTTTCCGGAATGAAGGTCCGGAAGTCTACTTGTTCCCCCTGCTGGCCAGGGGGAGCTTGCGAAGTTTCTTCGATGCCTATCACAGTCGGATTGGTTTTTTGTAGTAAGAACGAAATCGTTCCCACAGACGGTGCCAAACTGTTAGAACAGTTTCCAATTCTGACTGCACGTGGACCTAAGAACAGAGAAAAAGTTAGACACAAGAGCTTGCCAGGGGTTGTCGGCGGGGGATAGCTCCGATGCCTAAGTCAGTATTTATCTTGGAGAGTTTCTCTAAGAAAGACTCAGAATATTTGTTAGGGTTTTTGTTACATACCTAGTGCCGAACCTTTCCCCTCTTCTTATATAGTGGCGGACTCTCCGAGGCTCATTTAATGAGCCTCTCCGGTGGGCCACAAGTTCCCCATTGTCTTCTATGCCCATACGGGTCATTAATGATTCTTCCACGTGTCGCATGTACACTGGTCCACGATACTTAGATTTTTGTCCGCTTGTCACGTCAATCATGTCCTAAAGGGCAGGTGAACCTCGGAAACATGCGGGAGTTGCAACCAAGGCCGGCTGCCTTAAATGCTAGCCAAAATGAACCTTGTCCTTTCTTCATCAAGGGTCATTACATCCTTTATTTAGAAGTTGAACCTCGAGGGATGGGATGACCCTCAATGTTTTAACCGACCCTTATGGCGAAGGTTGGCAGATATATAGGTTTGGGCTCCCTACATACGGGCCGTCCAAAAAGGAGATATGGGCCTGCATCGTCGTTCAGGCCCAACCCCTAACATAATTAAATAGTGACTTGAGATAGTCAGATACTATTTAAGCCGAAAAATATTATTCCCTTCAGGTTCTTCATCAAGCTATTGTAAAATAACCAAAGACATGCTTTTATTTATTTATTAAGCAAGTTGTTTTAATTTATTAAAACATGGGCTTAATTATTTGGCAAGCTATTTTAAATTAATTAAGACATGAGCTTATTTAAATAATAAGCAGGTTGTTTTAATTTATTAAAATATGAGCTAAATAAAAACTGTGCAGAAATTGGTAGAAAAGTAAGTGGAAAAGCTGGGCTTGGGATAAGACCCAAGCCCACTGCGAAGCTAGTGGGTGACGCATAGGCCAGGGGAATATTCCCCTGGCCCATGCGTCATTTAGCATATGTGCTAGGGTTTTATAAAACCTAGCCTTTATTTTACTTTAGCAACTTGTCCCGAATTGCTATTTTATAGTCTCTATTCTCTCCAGCTTCAATATAAATAGAGGCGCCTGTAGCTCTAACAAATCACTCCAATAATAATTATTTAGCCTTTGCTAAGAATTAAAGTTCTATTGAATTAATTTTCAAAGCAACAAAGTTTTAGATTTGAAGAGCTAGAAAGAGCCCATACTCTTGGTTATTTCTAGTCATTGGTGAGAAGATCTGTTGGTGTGCATGGAGGTGTTCTTGGTGTTATTGGAGTAGCTTGGATTCGTTGCTCAAAAGCTGAGGCATGGCTCTAGTTTGCAAGTAAGTAATTTTATGTTCTTGCTAGTTTAATTTTAAATAGCATTGTTCTTCGCATGTTCTTCTAAAGTTGATCTTGGTTAGGGAATAGATTATTTTTTCGCTGCGCAATTTCTCTAATTTGCAAGTTTATTCCCAACACCTGACTATGACTCTGAGTCAATTCATGACTCCCGGGGGAAAATGAGTCAGTGGCAGTATTAACGTCACTAGGCAACCGGTGACCATACCTCCATCCAACAGTCCGTATGATCCGCCTAGTCTAGAGAATTGTTTCAAGTGTAACTAGCTGGGACATAGCTCACATCAATGTCTTAGGAGGCAGATGGTGAACTTGATCGAGAACAAGACATGAGGGGCAGAGGATGGAGTGATTGAAGTTATCAGGGATGACCAACCTGAATACGAAGGAGATCCGGCTAATGCTGATTGTGACGCCTGAGGAATTTTAATCTCTTAAGCATATTATTAAACTAAATGATATATATTGTGAAAACATTATCATTTAGCTATGATAATGGTTTTAGAGACGTTCATGAAGTTTAAGAGATTTCTAGTCAAAACCCTTTAGAATCTCTTTAGAAAATGATCGTTTTCTGGCGACCAATCTTGTAAGTATCAAAAACTAGGTCAAACGAACTCAGTTTTACTCAAAGTGAACCCCGTTATGCTTGTATCGAAACCCTCTACGACATAGTAGATTTTCGATAAAAGTCAATCCGTTGACCTTTTTAAGCATAATGATGACTATTCATCGCTTACGTGACACTTTTGACCCGGGCCTTATTTCAAAAATAGAGTTTCACCATTTGGATTTTATATCACAAATGGACTCTATTTAGTATATAAATGGTTTTTACTTCGGTTTGGTGAAATCGGAATTCAATTTCGAGACAGTTAACTTTTGGCCTAAAACCCGAGCCTTAAAACCTCCAACTATCGAATTTAGCTTTAAACTGCTAAATTCACTAGGTAGGGCCGGCTCTTCACTGATTTGAGAGCCTAGGGTATTGACACTTGGCATTGGGAGAGGTTGCTGGAAGGAAAGCACAAAAAGCCAAAAAGTCATAAAAATATCTTGACTTTTGAGGACATTTTGGTAACTTGCATGGAAAGCTTACTTTCCATTGAACCTAGGTTGGTTTGGACATGAGTGCTGGCCATCTAGAAGCCTTGGCTTCTCCTATAAAGGTGAGATGAGCCCCAGCACCGAAATCATTCAAGCCTTGCACCCAAAACAGAAAAATCTCTCCATTCATCTCACTCACACTCTCTCACGGCACCTACGGGGTTTTTGAGCAAATCTTCTCTAAACTGTCCAAAACTTATACACAACCTTTCTTGAGGTGTCCAGCAGCTAACCCAACCTTTAGAAGTCATTTTGGAGTCCATTTGAGGTATGAAAGCTTTATCCTCCTCAACTAGCTTCAAAACCGGCTCAATAGAGAGGTGTTGGGGAATTTTTGTGGTTTTTCACAACCTGCTTGCATGGGCTATGCATGACCACTTAGGAGGGTTCTAAAACTATTTTGTATCATGTTTCCATTGATCTTTGGGCTTTGGAATCATGAGAAAACAACAAGAACTCATCCTACACCCATTCGGCCTCTATAGAGTATTTTTATGTGATTTTTTATGCTAACCGATTTTGATGGCTTCCTTTGCTATTATTTGATGTATCTAACATATATTTGTTGTATCTAATATGTGTTTGAAGTATGTTTCATTATTGATTTAGTTCAAGGATTCTAAAGTGCTCAAATGTACTAAAAGTGGAAGCAAGCGGAGCTTGTTTTAAAGGAAAATGAAAAAGGTTTAAAATCAACCTATATATTGTTTGTTGGTTGTTATTTTTAATCTTATAGTGGATAACACTCAATCTCATGCCTAAACGTTATGGTGGCCCTGCCCTGCCCTTCGACGGTATAAGCATGAAGTTGAGTGAAAATTGGCTATAAGAGATTCTTTCAATACTGTACATATAACTCATAATAAGCCCTTACTAATAGTGGGGACGTTTATGCAGTATTAACTTTGTTTGTTTAAATACTCATCTCGAATTATGCTCTTACTTCGGTGGGGTATTCGAGTGCAACATTGGATGATTTACATTATTGTCAACGGGATCCTTATGGCATGTCCTCACTTATGTGAGATTTCATAAGTTAAATGCCTTGAATAAATTATGGACAATATGTGAGAATACTCACAAATATGACTTGTTTATATGTATGAGTATACGTATGGATAAAATCAAGTAATGAAAATGAAGTGATGGATAATAATAAAGGCTAAGAGCAAGAATCCTAAAGACTGACCAATTATTATTGATTGGTCACTGATATATGATATTTGTGTATCCATATTGCTAGGCAGTGGTGGATTACTATTATTCTGCGGGGAAAAGGGTAAGTATGGAAGTACTTACTGGGGCTGACGCTGTCTTCTTTTATATTCAGTATTGTTTTATTCATATGCATGTATTGTAAACTGCTCATACATTACAACTATATATTTTGTGAATTGGTAATGATGTGACATTTAGCTGGTCGGTAGCAGGGGTGTGAGGGCTGATCCAGTGGACCTCGGGTCCCTAAACCAGGTAATAAGAACTAACGCTGGAAGTCGGTTCTAGGTGCAAACCAGTAATCTGTTTAAGTGGGGGAGGTATAACGTTCGCTAATCCGGGGTTGGCCCATTATGAGCTGAGTGTAATTTCATGCTGCATTAAGACTGAATAAAGCCTTCACAACGATGCATGAAAACCCATTCATTATATCTGTCATATGCTTGTTCAATAATTCAATTACCTGTTTATATTGGGATGCAGTAGACTCACTTGTTTGCCTATGTAAATGTAATGATGTCATGTTTACATAGACTGTGATGCAGGTAACGAAGGCGGAGACCCCTTCGTTAGCTTTGATGACTATTAGGCACTACTTTGTCGGGATGCGCTATATCCCGGAAGAGACAACATTTTGTTATATATATGTCTCTTCGTATTTTATATGTTTTGATTAATGATAGTATGTAATATATCTAAACAGCGTGATGTTGCAACTGTATGCCGTTTGTGGCCTATACTGCAAGTATCTTTTATTTGGTGCATCTGGTATGCACATGTTTGTATTATTAAAACATCTAGCGTATTTTAATTCACGAGGTATTTCAGTCAGCTCTATTGTGTAATTTAGTTGTTCCCTAGTGTTTTTAAAAGAAAAAAATATATCTGCTGCGAGACTGATCTCTGAGGTAGTAATGTCACGTGGAAACCGGAGGTTTCTAAATATGGTTTTATTGCATAAAAATTGGGGCGTGACACTAATGAAGGGATATTATTCTATCGATCCTTAGTCATTCAGTGTTTACTGTTGATGCTGAGACAAGAGGGCCACCCATAGAGAAACAATATATTTCGTATGCGTTGCATAGTCAACCAACGAATATGTGATGTCATCATTGACAGTGTCAGTGGATAAAACGTTGTCTCAGAAGTGATGGGTATGACGTTTGGTTTGAAGACCGAGAAGCACCCATCACCATACAAGATCGAATGGATTAAGCGAGGTACTGAGATACAAGTTTCTGAGTGATGCCGTTTCACTTTCTCGATCGGTAAACACTACTCGGATTTGGTGTTGTGTGATGTGGTGGAGATGGATGTGTGCCACATAATCTTGGGAGACCTTGGCAGTTTAATGTGGATGCTTAGCACAGAGGAAGAGACAATGTCTACGTTATCTTTCGGGACAGTCAAAAGATAATATTCGACCCTTACAGGAAGAGACGTTCAACACTCCTACTCGTTCTGAGAGAAGACAGGTTTTTTTGACCATGGGATTGGAGTTTATGGAGGAATTTAGGGGCACCTGAGAGATCATTGAATTGGTGATCGAAGGATCTATAGTTCCGAGCTCACAAGAAATTCCTGAGCAATTGCGATCAATGTTGGAGGAATTTCGGGACATCATGCCTGATGAAATGCTTGAGGGGCTTCTGCCCATGAGAGACATACAACACTATATTGATTTAGTGCCAAGAACAAGCCTCCCGAACCTTTCGCACTATCAAATGAGCCCAAAGGAGAATGCTATCCTGCAAGAACAGGTAGAGAGGTTAATTTGGAAAGGAAAGGGAGAGTATGAGTCCAGGTTCCGTACCAACCTTGCTGATACCGATGAAGGATGGTAGTTGACGTATATGTGTGGACAGCCAAGCGATCATCAAGATCACGATCAAGTATCGGTTTCCTAGTCCCTGAATAGGCGATATGTTTGATATGTTGACCGGGGCTAAGATCTTTTCGAAGATTGATCTTAGGAGTGGTTATCATCAGATTCACATCTAAATGGGAGATGAGGGGAAGATTGCATTTAAGACTAAGGAAGGGCTCTATGAGTGGATGATGATGCCCTTCGGTCTATCAAATGCATTGAGCATATTTTCATGTGACTAATGAACCAAATACTAAAGTCTTTCATTGGGAAATTTGTTGTTTTCTATTTTGACGACATTCTTATTTGTAGTTGTACTCCAACGGATCATATGGATCACGTTAGGAAAGTATTGGAGGCTCTTTGAGACAACAAGTTGTATATCAACTTGAGGAAGTGTAGTTTACTAATGAACCACGTGACACTTTGAGCCACTGAGGTACATTGTTGATCACCACGAATGCCAAGGTGATGGGATTTGAATGCTTAAAAGAATTATATGAGGTAGATGATGATTTTGGGGAAGCTTGGAGGTGTTGTAATACAAGACAATTGATTCCTGAGATGCATATCTAAGAAGAATACCTTTTTTAAGGGAATCAACTCTGCATCCCGAAAAGTTATTTGCACGAGCAAGTTGTTCGGGAATTACATGGTGGAGGTCTAGGTGGACATCTTGGAAGAGACAAGACTATCACCTTACTAGAGGATCGGTAGTATTGGCCGTAGGTGAAGAAGGAAGTGGGTAATTATGTTCGACAATGCCCAATCTGTCATGTATCTAAGGAACAAACCCAAAACATGAGCATGTACATACCTTTACTGATACCGGAAGCACCGTGAGAAGATTTGTCTATGGATTTTGTATTGGGTCTTCCGAGAACCCAATGAGGAGCAAATTCAATAATGGTAATTGTGGATAGGTTTTCCAAAATGGCTCACTTTGTTCCTTGTAGGAAAACATCGGATGTTGTTCAAGTGGCCAATCTATTCTTCCGAGAGGTGGTCTGATTGCATAGAGTACCGAAGTCTATCACTTCCGATCGGGACACCAAATTCTTATCACATCTATGGCGAACGTTATGGAGACGGTTCGATACAGCCTTGAACTTTCGTAGCATGAGTCATCCCCAGACGGATGGACAACCAAAGGTTGTGAATCAGACCATAAGAAACTTACTTTAGTGCATTGCAGGCAACAAACAGATGTAGTGGGACCTAGCTTTAGCTCAAGCTGAGTTTGCCCACAATAACATGTTGTATCGGTCCACTGGGAAATCACCATTCAAGATAATCTATAAGAGAACTTCTAAGCATGCAGTAGACCTCACAGATCTACCCAAGTTACTAGGAGCTAGTGTGGCAGCGGAGCATTTAACAGAATGAATGATGTCCACCAACATCTAGGTTTTTCAAGATGAAGATCTTTTAATGGTGTATTTACACTAGGGGTGATTGCCGACAGGTACTCCTAAAAAGCTGAAGAACAAGAAGTAGGATCCATTCAAAGTCCTTAAAAAGATTAATGATAATGCATATGTCATTGATCTTCCAAAGGACCTGGTTATATCCTCAACATTCAATGTTGCGGATATCTTTGAATATTATCTGTTAGAGGGGACAAAACCTAACTCAAGGACAAGTTCTTTTCAAGAAGCGAGACTGATGTAGGATGCTACATCCAATCACATTAATTGTTGATTCGGCGTGACCACCAAGTAGAAGATTTTTATTTGATTTAAGCAATTGCCAAGTTGGCACATTATTGGCATTAATTGCTGATTTGGTGTGACCACCAAGTAGAATATTTTATTTTATTCTGATTTAAAATTAAGACTTTATTTCATTTCCTTCCTAGGATTGTAGTTATTTTATTTCTTTACTAGGATTAGGTTTATTTGTTCTTAAAGTATTTCGTTGTAATTATTTCTTTTCCTTACGAGGATTAGTTGTACCTGCTTTTCAAGTATTTCTTTAGTATTTATAGGTGAGTTGGTAATGTAAAACACAACAATTGAATTATTATCAAATCAGATAATTTTCTGAAACACTCTGTGGAGTTTTGTTCTTTGTAAGCCGTAGTGTAACGACCTAGGGAAAAGCGTTAGCCACATCTGCGCTATCACCCCAAAAGGACTAGTCAATTTTGGAGTTTCCCTAGAATCACTTATAAAGTCCAGTTGTACCTAGTAACTAGGTGATGTGGGACTCAACACTCATGAGTCTCTTTATAAATCACACACGCTAATGTGGGCTATTTCGTCATCTTCCTAATATAGGACCGGGTGTTACAAAATCCTCTCTTAAACTCCTGACGTCCTCGTCAGCATGTCATGCGCAGTTCGCGCCAGTGACCACATTGCCTGGCGTTCTAGGTGGCTCTGATACATTTGTAACACCCAGGGAAAAACGTCTAGCCACATCTGCGCTATCACCCCAAAAGGAGACTAGTCAATTTGGAGTTTCCAGAATCACTTATAAAGTCCAGTTGTACCTAGTAACTAGGCAGGTGGGACTAAAAACTCATGACTCTCTTTATAAATCACCCCACCTATGTGGGCTATTTCTCTCTCCCAATATGGGACCGGGTGTTACAAACTCCCCCTCTTAAACTCCTGACGTCCTCGTCAGGCACGTCATACAGGTGTTCAATACAACATGGCCTAGCGTAAACCTGGCTCTGATACCATTTGTAACGACCCAGGGAAAACGAAGTCACATCTGCGCTATCACCCCAAAAGAAACTAGCAATTTTGAGGTTTCCCTAGAATTACTTATAAAGCCAATTGTACCTAGTAACTAGGCGATGGGAACTCAACACTCATTGACTCTATATAAAACACCCACTCTATGGGCCTATTTCTCATCTTCCCATATGGGACCGGGTTTACAAACTCCCTCTCTTAAACTCCGACGTCTCGTCAGGGCCACGTCATGCAATGCTCTAGTACCACATAGCCTGGCGTTACTAGGTGGCTCGGAACCATTGTAACGACCTAGGGAAAGCGCAGCCACATTTGCGCCATCACCCCAAAAGGACTAGTCAATTTTGGAGTCTTTCCCAGAATCACTTATAAAGGCCAGTTCACCTAGTAACTAGGCGATGTGGGACTCAAGACTCATGATTCTTTTATAAAAACCCCACTCTAGATGGGCTATTTCTCATCGTCCCAATATGGGACCGGGGTGTTACAAACTCCCCTTCTTAAACTCCTGACGTCCTTGTCAAGGCACGTCATGCAGTGCTCCAGTACCACATTGCCGTGCGTACTAGGTGGCTCTGATACCATTTGTAATGACCCAGAGAAAAGCGCTAGCCACATCTGCGTTATAACTCCAAAAGGACTAGTCAATTTTGGAGTTTTCTCAGAATCACTTTTAAAGCCCAGTTTCACCTAGTAACTAGACGATGTGGGACTCAACACTCATGATTCTCTTTATAAATCACCCACTCTATGTGGGCTATTTCTCTTCTTCCCAATATGGGACTGGGGTGTTACACTTAGGGCTTGTTTTATCTTTTAATCAGAAGACGCAAACGCTTCTTATTGTGTTACAAAGTCTTCCCACTACGTCATTCTTTTTGGTAGCCAAGTACTATCAAACCCTACATTTACGGTGCAAGATCCTTTACATGTTCCTACTAAAGGAAGACCCAAATATTTGAGAAAAAAAAATTCAAAAGAAACCTTATCAATTTCAAGCAATTTAAACTACTTATAGCAAGGTTAAGCTAACTATGACCTATTACAGTAGAACACTAATCCAAACAAGAAATTTCTGCAATCTAAAGGGTACAATCTTTTTTCGATGGACAAACAAACTTTTATACCATTAAAGAATCGAAAACTCCTTAAGCACTCCAGAAAAATCTGGAACCTAGCTACTACTCAGTTCAACTCACCACCCCAACCAACAAACAGAGCAAACAAACGTAGATTATCAATACGAAGGGTACGATCAATAACCAAATGGAAAAGCTACAGAGATTAAAAAAATTTCACTTCATAAAGTATGTGTTGAGAGAAAGTAAATCGAGCAATAACTTTAGAGAATTGAGTTGTAAAGGAAAGGACTTTGCTTTGTTTGGACTTCTTTCTTTTTGAGCAATTTTGAGCGGCTGGATTTCAACGATGTTGAGTAATCTGAAGTTGCNGAACAAGCTGAAAGAGATGATGCATGGGTTCGTGGTTGCTACGAACACGCTTACATAGTCGGTGTGGGGGTTGGCATGGGGTGGCGTTCGGCGGAGGGGGGATCGTTGTTGGCTGAGCGGTGGAACTATAACAACCCAAAACTTTAGAGAGAAGGGCTGTTATTTCTTTTCTTTTGGGCTAGTATAAGGATCCAAATTAGAAAGAAAAAAAAAAATAGAGAGCCGAGCCCACATATAATATTTAATTAAATATTAGTGTATGTAGTGAATTTTACTTCTTCTTTAGTGAACCGTATAGTAGCTGAGTTTCAACAAACCATTGGATGGCAAGAGAGGTTCAATAGGAAGGGGAAACCTAGAAGTTTTGCCTGAGAATCATGTCTTTATTTGAGAAAGGAGAAATCTCTAGATTTTCCTATCTTCTTCTTAATAAACAAGTCAGTCTCTGAATTCTTTTTCCTCACCAATACGACTGAATTTTAGATAGGAAAATTTTTAGGTAAAAGTACTCTTCCTGTAACTATACTTTCTCTCTTTGCCTTAATTCTCTCTTCTCTTCTTTGCCTTTTACACCTCACGACACCCACACACATTTTTCCAATTTTTTTTTCTCTCTTCTCTTCTCCACGTAGTTGTTTCTCTCTCTCCTTTATTTTTTTCCCCATTTTCTTTTCTTATCTCCATGGCTGATGTAGACTTTCTCTTCTTCTTCTTTTTTTTTTTCTTTCACTTACATGTTTTTCCTCTTCTTCCTCTATACATAATCAAATCAGCAAGCATAATCAGGTGTTAAGTTTTCTCATTCTCTGCCTCTAACTTTGTGTGTCCCTCTCTAAATTTCTCTTCTAAGTTTCCTTAAAAACTAGGTTATTTTCTTTTTTTAGATTGAATCCTTGAGTGGGTAGTTAATTCTATATTTTTGTTGAACTACCCATTAGTTTTGTAAAATATATTGATTTGGGAATTTTGGTTTGATCGGATGTGAATGTATTTTGTGGAGTGGGGTGAGTTGGCCAAGTGGCCAAAATTTGAGGAATGATGGGTTGTTTTGATTACATTTAGAAATTTAGAGTTTTAAAGTTGTATTTGTCTAATGGTTGTGAGTTTTGAATTTTCTTTGAAATTCTTGAGATGCCCATTATTTAAGACTCGATTTTTTTGCAATTAGATGACAGAAATTGATTTCTATTAGTTGATTGGGTGTTTTTCTTAATGATTTTATGGGTTTCTTGGTGATAGAAATTAGTTGGTTAATTGATTTAGGTAATGAATTACAGTGATATTTTTGAATGATTTATGGTTGATTGGAAAAGAATTGAACAAAGTTTGAGGATTAGGTTGTATTGAATTTTTTTTGAAAGAAAGAACGAAGTAGAAGTTTAAATTTTTGTTGGATTTGCTTGTGTTTCGGTGTATTAAATTTTTGGGATAATAGTTGCTGTAATTATTAGGATGATAGTTTCTGAAATTTTTGGAGTATAAAGGAAGAACATGGAAAGTTAGTAATGATTAATTGTTCACATCTATGAAAAGATAGGTAGCTTATTGTAACTTTTAGTACTTGCTGGAAAATTATGCTTGTAAGCTATTCTAAGGTAATATTTACTAATTCTTGAAGTTATGAACTCATTGGGTACTCTTTGAGTATTGTAGTGATCTATTGAGGTTTAAACATTCTTTATGAGTTGCTAAGAGTATTGTGCTTTAGAGTTCATATACATGTGATTATTTTTGGACAGCTTACTTTTGAGATATAAAAGGTTGATACTTATGTTGTAAGATGGAGAATATTGAATAATTTACTGGTGTTCATGTGAAGCTATAAATGAGAAACTTGATTTCTTGATTTTCTATAAGGTTTAACATATGATGGATTAGCATCTAAGTTACAAGTATATTGGTGATTTGAGTAATAAATTTTTATTATCTATATGTTTGGTGTTTTAAATAAGTTAAATTGCTGTTTGGTTGGAGTTTAGATTATAAAAGCATAATAAGTTAGATTGTGGAAATGTATTTATAGTTGAAAGCACTCCTTGGCAGATTTATATTGGTTGTCATCTCATTGGGAGAATTAATGTGGTTAAATGATTATTTTGGAATATGATTTATGCCTAGCCTTTTTATAGTATATCAAATGATATGAGAAGTTAGAGAAATTACGTGATGACTTAAGATATTGTACAAGTAAACTGAATTTTTTTTTGGTACATGAGATTCTATGGGACATAGACTAGAATAAGTTTTCTTTAGATTTGTTTTTATAAGTGAAGGTGAAGCATGATGTTTTAAGTTAAGTAGAATTTATTTGGGTTGAAAAGACTTGTATGTTGATAATTAAATAGTAGTTGATTAACTGAAATTACATGAATGAATTCTTTTATTAGAAAGACATCTTTCTAAACAAGTTTATATAATAAATTGTAAGGAAGGAACTTCAATAATCATTTAAGAACTCAGGTAAGTGAACACTTAAAAACCCTGGCACATAAATATTTTATTTTAAAACAAAGTTGGGGAATTTTTTAATAAGCTTTGTCATAAATTGTATTCCTTCCATATTTTATACATGTGTAGCATGATTTATGATAAACACATGTATATGAACTATAAAACATGATTTACATGAGATTGCATATGCCATGATTATGATGTCTTAAGTTATGTTTCCGATGAAATTTCATGTGCTATGATTTTTATACATATATGCACCATGTTATACCCCGCAGCACCATCATGAGATGAATACAACCGGTATCGGATCACATGACACGTATAATAACATGGCAAACCATAATACTAACCACATGTGAGCTATTAGCCGAGTGGCCTTCACCTAGGGAAGTGTCCACTACGATAGCTCTCATGTGCCCATTGGTTGAGCTCATGTTAATCCTTCGGGATATGCCAACATGCACCGCTCATGGATCAAATATGCGATTATGGCCCAAATGGTGAATATAATACACTAGATACCATATTCATGAAAGTGGATGGAAATATGTGCACATTCTAGATTTTTCTCTCATTTATTATTTAACTAATTCGTATATTCTCATACTTCTATTTCATGATTTTAGTCTTACTTATGAAAGCTTATACTAGATTAATTCTCTATGATTAGTTATATAAAATTTTACGACACGTTTATAGCATATGATCCTTTTATGTTACTTATTTTATAGTGTTTACTTATTGAGTTGTAAAACTCACTCATTTTCTTTAAAATTATTTTCAAATTGCATTTTTTATCATTGTCATGAAAGGGGGCCTACCGATTGAGATTGTATATAATGCCCCAAAGACTTAATAAGTTTAAGGATTTGTTTTGGAGCCTTAAATGTCTAAAGAACGTTTGATGGGATCTGTGAAATGTTTGATGGTTTCACAGAATGTTCAAAGAAAATGATCAAACGTTCGATATGTGTCGTGATGCACTGTGCACACTATTTACCTGAGGTCATGCGTCTAGTGTGTGTGTCAAACTGTACCAACATTCGGTGTTTTTATGGAACATTTGATGTTTTTGTCAAACGTTTGATAGAAACCCAAAGACCGTTGAGTAATAGTATATCAAATGTTCGATGTCGTACCATTGAACATTCGATGGACTTAAAAACCCATCAGTCTTTAACCAGACGCTCCAGCCCTATAAATATGACCCCTACCCCTCATTTCTACTATTCAATCTCGACTTAGAGCTCAGAGAACGTTTGTGAGTGTGTGAGAAGGAGAGTTTGGAGAAAGATAAGGCTTTTGGACTTTGAAGGTATCCATCATAGTCTAAACTCGTTTTCATGTTGTTATTTGCTTGTTGTTACATTGTTTAGTTAGTTGTTATGTCCTAACTTGAGTATTGTTTAGCAATAGGCTTGATCATTAAGGTTTATATTGGTTCTATTTTGATTTAAGGAGTTTACACTTTAAACCCGTTTTCAAAATGTGAAGCCCCTTATTTTCTCTGGTAAGACCTTAGGGAGACCTTAAGAGATGCTAGAATCCAAGAAGGACTGAGGTTCTAGTCCAGAATGAGTTTCTGGACCACATCAAACGTTCGACCCTCTTGGTCAAACATTCGATGTTCGGGCTTGGAACGTTCAACCCTCTTGATCAAATGTTTAATGTTCAAACAGAATGTCCTTTTAGATTATTAGAGGCCGATGACTTTTTTAGCTCAAGTCATAAGACTAACGATAAGATCATTTCTCAAATTCGGAAGTCGGAGACTGCATAAAAGATTATTTGGTTGATCCATACGACCAAAGTGAGTAAAACTCACACGGATACTTATTATTGTTATTTTTTCACATAACTTGACTATTTTGATGTACAAAACTTGCATGTTTACAATTCTCATGAAATGCCTATTTATACTCAACTGTGAACTTCATTTGTGAAAACAGATGTGATTAACAAAGATAATGAAATGATGAGTTGTGAAAAACATGCATATAAAAGACACAAAAGATTAATGTTCATCGTATGACATTGTATATTGGTACGTGCGGTAGAACGGTTATGGGCTTACTATTATTACAAGTTGATTCTATGGTTAAATGTTTCTTTTATGATGAGGGCCTTGTATCCAATGGTTAAAAGTTTGTGATCAATGCATCATTCTTCGAATGAGGCCACCGTTACGGCTTTGCTAGTCAGTGTGGGCTACTAGAGGTCGGACTCGGTTATACTGCTAGAATAAGAGGGTAAGTTTGTGCAATGTTCGAGACGCTAGAATTGTACCATAAGTCTATTGGGGCGCGCAAACCTTGCTAAGAGAGGGTAATATCTCGGGTAGACCATAGTATTAACATATCACATGTTCTTGAATATATCATGTATTATAAATATATTGCATTGTCATAACATGTTTATACCATGACTGAAAATAGCAGTGCTTGCGATTTATAAACTGAGTTCACAAATGGTAACATGTATAATATATGCATTATTACTCACTAAGTCGTAGACTTAATCTTGTATCTTTTCCACCTATGATCTTATATTGCTTGATTGATAGTTTAGACGATGGCATAGTATTTGAGGAGTATGGTCCAGTTGGAGGACGTTCTCTGCGTGTCTTTGAGGAGCTAGATCCCATGTGGCTAAGTAGGATGTGGCAAGCCGGAGGAAACTCCTGATGTGACAGTCTATATGCTTTACGTTGTGAAAGCTAGGTTGTTATTTTGTTGATGTTATGTCAGATTCAGATTAACTTTTATGATATTTTGATGACTGGTCTTTGACCACCCGTTTTGAGAACATCAATATTTTATGGTATTAATGGTTATGCTTTCAACTATTCTGGTATTCTTTTATTTGTGGGTATTAGTTATTATTTCTGTTATTTATAAGTGATAAGTCTTCCATTCTAAACTCTCACCTTTGAGAGTGTATAATTTCTAAGTTTTAACCTAGAGGAGGTTAAGGCTGGGAGGCGAACCACTAAGTCATTTACTAGTTAAATAATTTTGTTGGGGCGTTACATTATAATAATTGACAATCCTATTCTTTGGCCTTTTGATTATTATGGGTGATCTTATTGTATTTGAGATTATAATAGCTAGGCATAAGGATCTTTTTTTTTTTTTTTTTTTGTTTAGTTGAACAACTTTTGCTATATAAACTGTGCAACTTTGTTAGCTTTGCGCAGCAGTGAGCCCAATTTTAAAAAATACTATGACCTTCCTTGTGTAGTTACTATGTATAGGGCTTACTAGTTTCTCTTATGTATGTTGTTTTGTGTGCAGTTGAAATCCTGGCCATATGAACTTGTTTAATCTATCTTTGTCAAATAATAAGAATATGTTTTAATATCACTCTTTTGGCTTAGTCTTCAAGTTTTACTTTTAATTAATTTGTTTGTTACATGCATGCTTCAACGTCACACCACTCATGATTCTCTTATCTTGGGGGTGTGATAGGAACATGCTAACAGAGCCGGTGTGGGAGAAGGCATGGGCGGTGGCCCAAAGTGACATTCAACAGTGGAGCAGGGTGCCATTGGCCTGGGTGGTGGCAATGGATTTTTGTCTTAAGAGAAGTGAGAGATAATAGGTAAATGAGGAGGTTTTTTTATCGATGGGTGAAAAAGGAGGTTTGATCTAGTGTTTTTGTGACAAAGCCCTTTGTTATTCCATGTTGATGTGTCATCCACTCATTAGAGGGCACAAAGAGCTTGGTTTGTGTTAAAAGTTATTCTCTTTTATAAAATATATGTTGCATACTTGTGTTTGCCTTGTAATTTCATATAACTTATGATGTGAGTTTTACCATAGACGCTATAATTCACTAAAATAAATATATTAATGTCTTTATTGGGATTCTTAGAAAAGAAAACCTTTTATCTGAACATAAAGTTGCTTAAAATGTTGTTTGAAAGTAAGCAAGAAATGACATTTTATTTAATATATAATATATGTTGCATACTTGAATTTTCCTTGTAATTTCATATAAAGCGTGTGTATGAGAGAGGGGGGGGGGGGGCGAGTTGAGAATTGAGTGATTTTAGAAAATGAAAGATGAAAGAGAAGAGAGATGAGGTGGTTTAAAAAAAAAAGGAAAGATTAGAGAAGTAGGGATTTGTTGAGAATTACTTTATTTTCCAAAGTTAGGCTAGTTTGATTTTGAGCTATGAGATTAATTATAGGGAAAATATTATTTTTAGTCCTTGTGTTTGGCCTTGTACCAAATTTATCCATGTGGTTTCAAAAAGTACCGTGAAGATCCTTGGGGTTTTCAAACTGTCGAAACTGGTCCCTAACGTCTAATAGCTTGATGGGAACTATTAAACACTGATGTGGCTCCATGTCATAGTCAATCAAATAGTGACACCTAACATAAAGACACTTAAAAAAGTCTATAGTCATTTAAAAATTACAGATTATTGTCACGTTAACATCTTTAGGTCACGTTAGCGCCACGTCTGGAAGAGAATGAAGGAGTAGGGGTGTACAATCGATTGTAGTTATTTCATACAAACCACAATTGGAGTCTTCGATTATTCAATTTTAAACAACCGTCGGTTGTAGTTGCTACTAATCGATTTCAATGCGGTTTTAAACCGGTAATTGGTTTTCAAATAATGAGCCTTTTGGATAATCTTTGAATTTTTTGGACATCTTTTTGAGCTATTTTAAACTCACTTTTTAGTTCTTTTCAGAGCTATTTTATACTCTCATAAAATAGAAATAATATAAAAATTAAACCTCCATAATAAAATTAATTGTACTACAAAGTATAGTTTTTTAAGTTTTAAATTATTATTATTTTTAAAATTTTATTTTTAATAAATAAATAAATAAATAAATTATAATATATATTTAAACCTGTTACTCGATTATTAACGAATTTTTTCAATACATATAACTGGTAACTATAATCGGCCTAGGCAGTTATTCGGCTGCGGTTATTTCTAGTTTTTCGGTTATTAACAGTTAATAACTGCTTTGCTTATACACTCCTATGAAAGAGATTGCAGCTATGCCGCTAAAGGTGCACTACGTGGCCTTGATGCCCTATGGAGCCATTATCTGACGGTTGAGATTGAGCACAATGGGTTTGAAGTGACGATTGTAGATGAAGAAGTCTTGATTTGAGCTGAGATTGTCAGCTATATTTAATTTTTTAAATGGTCTATATTTAACTTCAATTTTTTTATAAGAAAGAGAAAGAGAGTGAAATTAAATCTGGACCGTTGAAAAAGCTACAAAAAGTTTCTGTAGTTTTTACAGCAGTTAAGCCTAATAATTTTTTAATAATACACGATTTTAAATTTTAAACTATAATTTTAAAGGCTAAATCACGATTGTACCCAACATTTAACTGTATTTTTAAAAATTATATTTTCAAATTACACATTCTAAAATTATTATTTCTTAAATCGTACATTTATACAAATCCCAAACCGACCGGTAGCATAAGAAGCTCACAAAATGATGACCTTTTCCATTACACTGTTTATATTTTGTTACAATTGCTTTATGCATGAATAAGCTGTTTTTCAATGTCAAAATACAATATGATAAGGTTCTATTTTATAAAACTTTTAACCAGAAGTAGAAGAAAAAAAAAGGTAAAGAGTGAGAGAGGGGCAGTGGAGGTAAGCTATTTGTGTGAAGTGCGGCGAGGGACGGAAAACTTCGCATGCGGAGTACTGGGCGGCGGGGGACCACCACCACCCTCTCATTCCTCTCATTAACTCCAAGCTCCAATTATTTCCATCTTTTTCTGTTTTCCCCTTTTCTCAGAGATTACCCAAAATAAATACCAACAATAAAAGGAAAAAAGAAAACGCAATAACATAAACCGATAATTGCGAACAAGGACACTGCAAATAAGGACATATAGTTAATGACCCTTTTACTCTGGTTTTCTCAGATTAAAATAATAAAAAAAAAAAAAGGAAAAAGCAATAGAAAAACCGACATTACAAACAAAAGGACATAATTAATGACCTTTACCCAAGTAATATATACTAACCTTTCTCTCTCACCTTTCTGTCTGTCCGTCCGAGTCTCTTTTTGTTCAATTCCGCTTTTTCTTTTCTCAAAAACACCAAAATCCCAACAAAATCAAACCCTGTAAAACTCCCACGCTTTCTCGCACGGATCTGTTATTTGTTTCGTTTTCTCCCACTTTCTCGCGGATTCTAGGGCTTGCTGTGACAGATCTGGCTACAATTGGCGATCGATATGGTCAATTCGTGGCCTTTTAGGGGGCGCATAGTAGAGCCAGAGAGCGACTGAGTAGTAGGGTTTTGATTCGTTGAGTTTACGATGGCGGCTATGCAGAGAGTGGCGCATTCGAGCGTGAGTACCAGCGGTGCGAGCAGCTATGGCTCGTGCAAGGGCGGAGGGGTTCCTGGCTCTGCTTCTGGTGCTGAAGCTGGGGTGCACGATCAGTTCCCGGCCGGCCTTAGGGTTCTCGTGGTCGACGACGACGTTACTTGCCTCAGGATTCTTGAGCAGATGCTCCTTCGCTGCCGCTATTACGGTCCGTGCCCTCCCAATCTCTTCGTTTTTACTTTACCACTGCTTAATTAGGCTTTGCTTGCTGTTTAATAGTAAAATCTTCTGAATTTGCTGTTTTCTTGAGAGAGAGAGAGAGAGAGATCGAGGCTGGGTAGGTTGTGGGGACAGTGATTCTGGTTATTGCTATTTGCTTGGTACATTCGGTCAATTTGACAAGTTTGGTTGGTCAGAAATTTAATCCTGCCGTTGCTTGGAACTTGGGTGTAATTGTAATTAATTTCTTTTGTTGGGAGTTTATTTTAAATCTTTGATTCACTTTGTTTGTGCCACGAAGCATGCGGTTAATCGTATTAGTGCATAAGGATTCGATTTTGGTTGCTTTGTATGTATTTTTGGTGCCTGCTTGGGTGTTTGTGGTGAACTCTTTTGCTTTTGGTTTTTGCTTGTTTCAGAATGAAATAAGATTATATAGGCAAGCTTATTTCCTCGACTAGAGCATTAGGATGAAATATTAATCTTTGCTCTAGGATTGTTCAGGTCCTGTGACATGTTTAATCATAATATTTTTGCAAATGTGTTTTTTAATATTATGTTTGAGATGCGGTTTTATCTTGAAAATATTATGAATTTGAATTTTATTTGCATATATTTTGACATATGTTTGATTTTAGGAGATATTGATATTTTATTTGATTTATATTGATATTTTATTTGATTTATATTGATATTTTTTGCTATTTTGTAGTGGAGAGTCTTAGAGCTTCTCCAGCAACACTAGTTATTTTAGTTACTGAAAATACACATTTTTCTATTTTAACTAATACCTTTTCAATACAAACTCTATCAAATTATCTATTCCATTATCTATTTTCTTTAAATATTATTTTTCAATGTTTTTTTATTGTTCTTTTAACCCCTACCGTTTTCTTCCCCTCAAATGGATCCAAACCAGCAAACCAAACCAATCAAATGGATCCAAACACCCAAACCGTGGAAATCCAAACCTTGGAAATCCCAATAAGAGAAACATAAATTGAGAGGCATCTTGTTTCTCGGGCACCAAGAAAAGAAACACAAATCCTATGCCAAGAGACCAAGGCTCCGCTTCCAAATGCTGTGTAGCCGTTGTTTCTCTTGATGAGCTGCTGCTCTGCGTGAAAAAAAGAAAAGAAAGAAGAAAGGTGCACAATTTGTTGCAGAAGTGAAGGATGCCCAATGACAAATCAAAGAAATTTTTGTCCCATATCATCGGTGCTGCCAGCAAAGTATGAACAAAAAATGAAACAAAATTGAGTCTTTTGAAAGAGGGCTGAACTTGAGGCAAGAAAGAAAAAAGGGAGAATAAAAAAAATCGATGCTTTGTTGTAGAAGATGCCTAGCCGTTGAAAAAGGATTTGAGTGTCGGATTTGGCCTTCTTTTTGAGATCGTCTTCTATGGCGATAGTGTTGAAGGTCGTATGGGTGTTTAATATTCATGTCGAGCTTCAAGTACCACCGTCTTCAGCCTTCTGACCTTCAACACGAAGCTTCTGCAACCGTTTTGTTCAATGTTGTCACCATTGGTTGGGAGAGTGGGAAGAGAAAGAGCAAGACGAAAGAGTAAAGATATAGAGGGCATGCAATCCAAGTGCTCTTTCTCCAGCAAGAGAAATAAAATTTTATTTCTATGGTGTGCTACAGTGAATAGCAATCTCTTGCTATTTACTGTAGCAAACATTGTATTTTACCTCTTTTGAACGTAATCTGCTGGAGATGAAAATTGGGTGATATTAGCTAAAAATAGCTATTATGAGGGATTTTCCTAATATGTTGGAGATGCTCTTATAAAAATTTCCATGAATTTTTTAGTAGTTATTTTACGTTTTCTAGGGTCATATATGGGTCCTAACCCTATGGGCATTGGCTTATGGGTCTTTTTAGGTGGTTTCGTGGCTGTAATAGGGGTGCTAGATTTTGATGTTAGAGAACAATTTTAAAGAGCTGCTTGCATTGTTTTCCAGCCTCTCTTATCTTCACTTTCTCCATCATTCTCTCTCCTAACCCCAGTTCTTGGGTTGTTGTCTCATCTCTTCCCCTCTCCCTTCAATCTTCTCCCCTACTTTCTTTTTCTAAAATAACTTAAATTCTTTGTGCTGGAAAGTTACATGTCTTTGGAAGAAACTTCTTATGCAGCAGTTTCGTGAGTTATAGTAAAGTTAATATAAGCAGTCCTGTTCATGACATCTGCAGACTGTATATACTCATTTTGTCTTGTTTACCCAACAGTGTAGCTCATTTGGCTTTATTATGCTATCTGGAAGCTAATAATTTATGAATCTTGACTACTTCAAAAACAGAAGTTTTGTTTTTTTGAGTTTCTGGGATGTGATATGCGATTTTTTGGTGGTCCAGATAGGCAAGACCTTATGTACAAAGTTATTAACTACACTTTCTGCTTGGTGCTGACTTTTTGGTGCTTTATTTACCCATCTTCAGAATGGTTGAGAAAAGTATTTGTGTAATATGTTCCACAATTTTTGAATAGGGGGGGCTTGTGGGAATATTATTATGAAATTGCATAAGGAAAGGTCAGCTCCTTACTCATTTATTTGACAAATGCTTTCCCGTTACCTGCTTACCTGGTTTCTATGTACACAACCTTTCCTTTGAAAAAAACATATGGCGATGCAAGTAGTAAGTATCTAGATATGATATAAACCAATCAGGGATGTTATGTCTTGGAATTTTGTTTAGTTTTTTAACACTTTCTTTTCATTGGTTGCAGTTAAAACTTGCTCTGAGGCTACCGTTGCTTTGAATCTCCTACGGGAGAGGAAGGGGTGTTTTGATGTGGTACTGAGTGATGTACATATGCCTGATATGGATGGTTTTAAACTTCTGGAGCATGTTGGGCTAGAAATGGATCTTCCTGTTATTAGTGAGTATCATATTTTCTTGCCACAAAAATGTTTGAATTTTGCTTACATACATTAACATGTCAATCTATTCTACAGTGATGTCTGCTGATGGGAGAACAAGTGCTGTGATGAGAGGAATTAGACATGGGGCTTGTGATTATTTGATTAAGCCTATACGTGAGGAAGAGCTCAAAAATATATGGCAGCATGTTATTAGGAAAAAGTGGAATGAAAATAAAGAACTTGAACATTCAGGCAGCTTGGAAGATAATGACCGACATAAACGAGGGAATGATGATGCTGAATATTGTTCCTCTGGTAATGAAGGAACTGAAGGAATACTGAAAGCTCAGAAAAAAAGGAGCAATGCTAAAGATGAAGATGATGGTGGATTGGAAAGTGATGATCCGTCTGCATCCAAGAAACCACGTGTAGTCTGGTCTGTGGAGCTCCATCAGCAATTTGTCAGTGCTGTGAACCAACTTGGGCTTGACAGTATGATCTGCAACTACTTTTCTTTTTTAGTTTTTTTCTTAGAATTCTTTTAATGTTGTATATTGTGGGCTGGGGATAGGGGGACTCTCATTTTGTGAATGGTTATTACTTCTTTTGATCATCTCTGATTAGAAGTTTGTGACTTCCATTTCAGAGGCTGTGCCAAAGCGAATTTTGGAATTGATGAATGTACCTGGTTTAACTAGAGAAAATGTTGCTAGCCATTTGCAGGTTTGTTTCGTCCCTACTTATCAATCTTTTATGCTTGCATGTGATAATTTTTATACACACTTAGAATTTATCACTAAAGGTATAGGAAGTAGAGGACTTTAAAGCATAAATTAAAAGTAGAAGGGAGTTTGTGTATACGCTCTATGAATAGAAGTCTAATGCATGTCAGAATAAACTATGTCTGCTCTTAAAACACAACAGTGCTATGCCCCTTGCCCTACTCTGTTGTAGAACAGGTTGCTGTGGACTTTATGGAGCTGATTGACAAGCAAAAGCCCAAAAGAACAGCCTGTGGAGCCTGCTTTTAATCCACTTTTTTTCATCAGTTTCCAGGTGGTTTTTTAGTGTGGCATCCCTTTAGGTTTGATATTCAGTTTATTTCGGCTTAGTACTTTGCTGTTGTCCTTTTTTAGGCTATTTAAAATAGCTTGGGAAGTGTTATGTAATTCAACTTTATGTCATAATTTTTGTAAATTTTCTTTTTTGTCCTATCAGGATTTGGGGTCGTCCATTATGATGGTATTTTGTAAATGCTGAATGCTTTGGCTTTGGTTTTTGTATCAATAAAATTTGTTATCAATGAGCTTTAGCTCAAATGGGACTTCCTCCCTTTGTAGCAAGGTGGAGGCTGAGGTCACCGGTTCAAGTCCCACCGGGTGCGTGTGTGTAACTTCCCAATAAAAAAAAAAAATTGTCTTTATTCTTTGGTGGGTCCCAAAACCCCTGTGGATTCAGGGTTTATTGCGCCCACTATTTCAAACTTCCTTTGCAGTGTAAGCCTTTCAATAATGATGAGTCACTTGTTGATTTATGTTGATTTTTAGCTATCTTAATGAATTTGAAATCAGATTTGAGTAAGTCATGATATGAGCCATCTAGTGCGTAGGCTTGCTGCCTTTTTCTTTATGTAAATAGTGATGAACCTTGATTACATGATGGGGAAAAATTGTATATTTATATTGGAGCTACTAAATTCTGTTTAAACCAACATATGATTTGCACATGATCTTTCTATATTACTTCTCAAATAAAATTTTGGAGGAAACTTGTCTTTTAGTTGCTCAAATGAATAATCCTACTTGTTATATGTTAAGATTCGTAATCCTATTTTAATTTGCAGAAATTTAGGCTATATTTGAAGAGGTTAAGTGGAGTAGCCCAACAGCAGGGTGGAGTTTCTAATAACATTTGTGGGTCTGTGGACCCAAATGTGAAACTGGGTTCACTTGGACGATTTGACATCCCAGCATTGGCTGCTTCTGGTCAAATTCCACCACAAACACTGGCAGCCCTGCATGCTGAGCTTTTAGGTCGACCAGCAGGTAACCTAGTGGCAGCAATGGAGCAGCCTGCTCTTCTACAAGCATCGTTACAGGGACCCAAGCGTATACCTGTTGAACATGGTGTGGCATTTGGTCAGCCTTTAGTAAATTGCCAATCAAATGTCTCGAAACACTTTCAGCAATCAATCATTTCTTCTGTGGAAGATGTTTCCTCTGGGTTAGGAGCGTGGCCATCCAATAACCTTGGTCCAGTTGCACCTAGTAACAATCTTGGGGGGATGAGTGCTCAGAATAGCAACATGTTGATGGATATATTACAGCAGCAGCAAGAATCGCAGCAGCAGTCTATGCTTCCTGAGCCTAGCCGTTCAATCAATGTGCAGCCGTCTTGCCTTGTAGTTCCCTCTCAGTCATCTGCCAGTTTTCAGGCTGGAAACAGTCCTGCTTCAGCCAGTCAGAATTGTAGCTTTAACAGGAGTTCTGTTATTGATTACAGTCTTCTCTCGCCCCAATCAAATAATTCCTCATTGAATATAGGACAATTCTCTAATGGGGCTCTGAAAAGTACTGGAGTTCTTAGTGGCTACTCAGCCCCAGGTTCTCTTTCTCCTTCCGTGTCGTCTGGCTCTGTAAATGTTGATAACAGCATGGGTCTGCAAGGTCAAATCTCGACCGATACATTTAGTGCTGCCAGACAGTTGCCAGGACTTGTTCCTAATATGCATGATATTCAGGGTTCTTATGTTGCGAAAACAGGTGAAGTGCTTAATCAAGGACCTCTTCGGAATCTCGGATTTGTTGGTAAAGGTACTTGCATTCCAAGTCGATTTGCAGTAGATGATTTTGAATCACAAATGAACAACTTGAGCCATGGAAAACTATATGTGGAGAACAACAGAGTTAAGCAGGAGCCAAGTGTTGATTTTATGGATAATGCAAGAGTGGGCTTCTCTCTTTTACAACAATTTTCGTCGAATGATGTCACGAGTGTTTTTACAGAATAGGTAACTTGGTTTACATGGGGATTGTGTATATTTCTTTATGCCATATATACACATATGCATACTAAATTTCACTAGGTTTCGTGCTTTTAATGATCTCTATTATGGGGGCATCCTTTTATTTTATAAGCTGTGAATGTCTTTTCTTTTGGTAATCATGCATATAGTTGATTTTCTTTTTAGCTTCATCTGTGGAGGACCATTATCATGGTCTCTTGGGTAAGTTGCGCTTTACTACAAACTTTTTAAAGTTTTACTTGAAACCTGTATTGTTTTGGGGGCTCACGCTAGGAGACGTGGCAGTGAAAATTAATGTTTGTTTATTTATTTACGAGTGTTGATCTAAAAGTTGATTTTTATTGTCACATCATCAAGTTATATGACAATTATATAGCTGTCTACTAAATAGCATTACTCTTATTGCATATGATAATGCAATGCAACCTGTAGATCTGATCTTTATTAACACGGATGAATATTAATTATACTGCTCGAATGTCATTCTTATTTTTTTTTTTTTTTTTTTTCCTGAACGTCTAATTCTGATTTTTGTTTGGACAGGCTTGCATTGTGTGGTGAGCTCGAGTCTTATTTGCTTAGGAGGTGGGATTGCTACTTAATGTCAAATGTTGAGGAGGGATTCCTGTTAAAGTATGTAATATTTTTAGTATAGATCTGATTGGCAGTGGCTGTACGAAACTCAGTGCACTGTGGAAGCAAGCTTCTTACTTGTTGGAAGAAATTGTTGTTGTGCACGTTTCTCTGATGTGGTGGGGGCAGGTTCACGTGTGTAGGAAAGTAGGACTAGGTTTTAATTAGGGTTTAGGAATAATAAGTTGTGTCAGACGACAGCTTGAATTGGTTCCAACATGGTGGCATCTTGCCTACATAATTGTGTAGTTAATTAGGTTTTAACGTTATTGGAATTGCTCATTTATTTATTGCTCGTTGGATCTGCTAGTTGTAAATATAGTTCTATTTTTAAGCTACAGCATGTATGCTCGCCAACCAAACTTAAACTAATATATATAACCTGGGTTTGGTTGGAAACCTCAAATTGAGGGTTTAAAGCTTGCATCATTGCTACTTGATCTGGTTGGAGTTCTGGACTGTGTTGTTTAAGTAATTTATTTTCTTATTTTTTTTATTTTTAATGGAAGTGTTATGTGTAAGAGCATTTTTAGTGAGCTCTCAAAAGTTTCTCTACATTTAATTCTAAAAATCAACTTTAAAGGATTTAGAGTCACTTTTTTAAACTACTAAATAACAAATTTTTTAAATGTTTTTCTATTTTAAATAAATATTATTTTTTATTGATAACATTAAATACCATGAGAGAGAAACAAAGTAGAGGGAAACAAGTTTGTGGAGCAAAAATTGAAAAGTAATATTAAAAAATTTTGGCATTTGAATTTTAGTTTTTTAGATTTAAAGATGAAATTTGACAAATATAATATTTAACTTTGGATAGAGAACTTGTTAAATAAGGGTTTTTCGGTATTTGGTTAAAAATTTAAAGAAATATTATATTTAGAAAACTCACTACGGATGCTCTAACTCAGCAAATAGGATGACCAGCTTACTGTTGAAGGTAATTCAAGATGCCCACAAAATTATTAAAAAAATAGAAAAAGAAAAAAAGAAGGTGATTTGTGATAAATCATTATTTATGTGAGGGGAAAGGTTCAAGTGCTTCGGGCTGTAGAGAAAGAGGCTTATGTTAGAAGTAAGGAATCTGCTTTTCACCGGGTAAGAATATTTGGGAATTTCTCTCTATTTTTTCTTTTCTTTTCTTTTCTTTTTTAAAAAAAGGGAAATTATATTTATTCACTCTTACTATAACTTTATTTGTAATGTCTTTTTTAATGTTTCAGTTTTTACAATGTTACTTCCAATCTATCATTGGGGTTCTAATGTCCCCTTTAGCCATCAAAATGACAAAAATACTCTTTTTAATTTTAGTATCCGTTTTTACAGAATCTTGTCTTCTTTTCTTTTTTGGCTAAATTTTTGCCTTTTGCTTTTTATTTGAATTTTCTCTTTGTTTTTTTGAAACTTTTAATTTTATCCATGATATTTTTGTCATTTTGGGTTACAGAATGAGGACATTGCAAACTCAATGGTAGATTAGGAGAATATTGCAAAAATTAAAACATTAAAAAGACATTGTAAAAATTAAAACATTATGGGATATTACAAATAAGGTGTGATAGTTAGAGGGGTTCCTTTCTTTTTTATAAGAGTTGAAGAAAAAGAGATTAAAAAGGAGGATATTTGTGGTTGTCCAACCAAGGATCCAACTCTCCATTTTACTTGAAATGGAAAGTAATCATTTCATGGTCCAAATTAAATTTAATAGCATCTAATGGTGTATATGTTACTTACTTTTCACGTCATTTAAAATGTTGAAATGTAGCAGTATATACACCGTTAGATACTGTAAAATATATTATGTACCATAAAATGATTCCTATTCTAGATCCAAGAAGAAGAGGGGAGGAAAGGAAAATCTTCCCTACAAATGTTTGGAAGCAATCCACTTGGCCACATCGAGGGCGTAGGAGTTTGCCTTATTAGGAACTTGAACTATAGACTACTTTGTGACTAAGGAAAGTAGTTTAAGGATGTTGATAAAAATACGTCAGTTAGAATTTAGGCTAGGCTGTTGAAGGGCCAAGATCACATCTAAACAGCTAGTTTCCAGAATAAAATCCTTTCAAATTAACGTAAAGTGTTGTTTGAACAACAAGGAGAGTAGCAAGAGCTATATCGGAATTGGGATCACACGGAAGGAGGGCAAAGTTTGGATTTGGCAAATTTGGCAAAATGAAATAACCTTGTAATTGTCATTTTTATTGCTCATGAAGGAATTCATATTTCTTCAATTGACGAATAATTATTTATCTCAAATTTGAAAAGAATAATATTCCTCAATTTAAGAAATATGCATTCTCTTATGGGCAAAAATTATTATTCCAAGTGTTAGTGACTTATCATATAATCTAATATTAATGCTATTTTATTCAACATTTTTTCATTCATAATAAAAACTATTTATTTTTTCTAATGAAATATACATCATGCGTATCAAACGTACCTTAAATGATTTATTGTTTTTAAGTCTAAAAGGTAAAGAGGGCATATGAAGGCCAATTCCTTGGAAAACTGAGAAAGGTGGCAAGCTTTTCCATCTCGTTAGGAACTTAGGAGAATATGATATTAACCCGATGGAAAGAAGAGTGAATTTTGGGTTTTGAGTGGAATGGGAAGCTCTTTTATGAAATTCGTTTAGGAAAGTTTTTAAAAAGTGTTGATGAAAAGCCAAAAATTAAGAAGTGTTTATATATATAAACATATTCTTTCTTGTTGAAGTTGTCATTATGCAGCAAATGGCCCATGGGGTGGCCACCCCCTTTTTTTTTGCTACTATTGGTTTCTAGGAAAAATGGAGGCATTTCAAACTATTCATCCCCTAAAAACTCACGTGCCCCGCAAATGGGCCTTCTTCTGTCAGAGAATATGGATTTTATTAATGGAATGACTACATTGACAATTTCAAAAACTTGGTAAGAGTGCATTACCAATTTTTAAACATTAGATGCAAGATTGAAGAAATATCCAATTTCGAAGGGGTTAAATGTATTTTCCACTAAATCTAATAATCAATTTTGAGAAGCTCCGATAAATATCTCCTAATGCTCATTGCCACCCAATACCCAATACAACATCATAATTTTTCAGGGGTAATAAAAATAAGGGAAAATATAAGATAAATCTCTGGATAAAGGTGTGATTTAAATTCGATCCCTAACTTTTTAAATTTGAATTTAGTTACATAATTTTTCGCGCAATTTGAAAATGATTATTCCGTCAAATTTAATCGATTTTTCTGTCAGATTTTTTTAAAATATGTTAGTCAAAGTTAACTGATAAGCCAAAATGAAGCCATTTAGTAAAAACAAAAAACAATCTACTGTTTTCAAATTTATCTTCCATTTTTCTAAATTAAAGATTAAAAATTAATTTTTTAAAAAAAAAAAGACAAAAAACAAAAGACAAAAGAAGGGGTGGCTGTTCGGCCACCTCCCTCATTTAAAAAAAAAAAATTTGAGGGAGTGGCTGAACCATCCCCACTTGCCATAGGGGTGGTTCAGCCACCCCTAGAAATAGCAGAAGAGAGTGGCCGAACCATCACTGTCCATTTGGGGATGGTTTGGTCACCTCATATTTGGCCAAAGGGGGTGGCCAAACCATCCCTTGAATATTTTGGTGTGGTTTGGCAACTCCCCAAATAGCCTTGGGGGTGGCCGAACCACCCTCTAAATGGCCAGGGGTGGTTCAGCCACCACCTTCGGCCATTTCTAGGGGTGGCCGAACTACCCCCATGGCCATGGAGGTTGCGCCACCCTCATTTTTATTTTTATTTATTTTTTTTTTAAAATGAGGAGGTGGCCGAACCACCTCCTGTTGGCCAAATAGGGGGTGGCCTTAGCCACTCCCTTCTTTTGTATTTTTATTTTATTTTTTTATAATTTTTAATTTTAAATTTGGAGAAATAGAAATAAATTTGAAAATAATAATTTTTTTTCCACTAAACGGGGTCGTTTTGGTTGATCAATTGACTTTAATTAACGAATTTCCAAAATTTGATATAAGAATCAATTAAATTTGACAGAATAATCATTTTCAAATTTCGTGAAAAATTATGTACCCAAATTCAAAATTTAAAAAGTTGGAGATCGAATTCAAATCGTGCCTTTACTCATAGACTTATCTTATATTTTCCCTAAAAATAATTCAGTCCTTAATTCCTACTTTTGGACGGTTAACTCCACTTTAGGGCAGATACCTTGGCAGTGTAGGATTCTTCCATATGCAAGTATTACCTCAAAATTCTTATAAGATTTCACTGGAAGTGAAAACTGTTTGGTGATATTGATATGCATGAAATTGCTAATACTGCCTGTTGGGAAAATATTCCCTAGATGGGCTAGTGGGCCCAAAACGAGTGAACGAAGTGGGCTCAATAAGATAAAATCCAAGCTCGGACCACTCGAATGAAGATGAACCGGGTAAAAGTCCGCGACTCTCGGTAAAATACCGAGAGTCCAAGATACCTCAAATCTTGGCCCCAGATATGTCGAAGATCAGTTCAACAGATCCTCGATGAAATACCGAGAGATCTGCGTCCCGGATATATCGCGGATCAATTCAACAGATTCCCGGTGAAATACCGAGAGTCGTGAAACTCTCAAATCAACATCCCGGATATGGCGTATTCTCTGAGAGTAAATAGCCTAGAATCAAGAAGTAACGGAAGATCCCTGATTTGGCGTCTAAACTCGGAATATCTCGAAAGGCAGGGAAAAAAAAGATTCAGACACCACTCCGAGTGAGGTATAAAAGGAAGATGAATGGAACAGGAAAGGTACGTGTTTTTATTACGAATACTCTACTCTTCAGAATTTAGAAATCTTGGAAGCCTTGCTGACTTAGGCATCGGAGCTATCCCCCGCCGGACACCCCGGCAAGGATCTCTGATTTTTCTTTTTGTCTAAGCAGATTTCTCGGAATATACCCAGGAGCTCCCACTTCCGATCCTTGGTGTTCATCGTACCGGAAACTGTTCTAACACTGCCCATATCAATCAATACTGTTATGGTTGAGACTTGATAAATCGACTTACCTGCATAGTTTAAGGGCTGGAATAACTAGTTAAAGCATGTATAGTGAGTCATTGTTATAGTTATATTCCATACTATAATGCCCCATCTTTTATATAAGCCAAAAGGCAGAATTATCTTAAATTTCGTGCGGCACTACTACTTGCCTTCACAAACAATAGATCAGAGGTTCTAATTAAAATGACTTTATATAAATAAAATTAATTTCATTACAACTTTTGCCTTAATACAAAAAGTATCATATATATATATGGAAAAATTACATTTTATCCCCCTCAATGTTTGAGCAAATTTTCAATTTAGTCCCCAATGTTACAAAATTCACAATGCACCCCTTCAATGTTTGCAAAAAAAATTAATTTGGACCTTCTGTTACTTAAAGCCATCTATAAATTGATGGATTTACTGTTCACTCTTTTTTTTTTTTTTTTTTTTTTAAAAAAAAAAATTATTTTTTTAAAAATAATAATAATTTTTTTTAAAAAAAGAGTGAACAGTAAAAATCGAGTGAACCGTAAACAGTAAAAAATTGAGTGAACCGTAAATAGTAAAAAATATAAACTGACTTATCAGAAGTCAGCACTTCAAAAGTGAAGGCCTCTTGTTGACCTCATAGATAGTTGTTCAAACAGGTGCGATTCCACGGCTCAATAAGTATACTGGCATTTCTTGTATGTGATGTGAGCTCATTTTCTTTAAAAATTCATCTCTATATTGTTTGTAAAGCGGCTATTTTATAAAAATTAGTTTATCAAGTGTTAGAGCTATTTTGCAAGTCATACGGCTTAGAGGGGTTTTACATAGTAGTAGGATAAGAGCTTCTATTTTCCATTGCATTTTCTTTTCTTTAGTAAACATATAACTTTATACCCTTAATATGAAGCAAATAAAACAGTTGATATAATGTAGTAATGTAAAGCACCAGTTTAAATTACAATGGTTATATATCATATGCAATGTCTAAGGAAATAAATGTACATAAAATAATGTTGAAATAAAAACATAGTGCATAAAATATTTTAATATGAAGGATGGAAATGCTTGAGAAAGATAGGAAAAATCGGGGTCGAAACATCTAAGTTAGAGTTCTTGAAATAGGGCTTAGTCAATTGAGAATTTTGCCTGGTCAACCGAGACGTTGGACACATGGCAAGCTTATAATTTTTGGCGGGAAAATTTGGAGCCCAGTTAATTGAGACATGTGTCGATTGACTGAGCTCTACCAGAAACGGCCGAGTAAAACTGATCAAACTCTTAATTTACCGATTTGACTCACATTTAGTGTGAGTCATGATCACTCAGTCGACGCGCCACGTAGCAAATCAATTGATACATATGGCACCAGAAGAACAGGCCATGTCAAGGGCCCGATCGACTTAGACCATACCTAGGTTGATTGAGCACAGACTTGAAGAGCTATAAATAGAGCCCTTCAAGTCATTGCATTTTGAACGTTCAAAATCTCTCTCTCTCTTGGAAACACTAAGGAACGTGTGAAAGGGTGAGTCATGGAGTGGCGAAGTCCTGTTGAAATGAAAACTCAACGTGGAAGTATTGAGGTGCTTGTATAGTTAAGCTTTAGAGGTATAAGAGTTATACTCTCTCTTTGTCCATTTGATATTTATGATTATAGCAATTTTTTATTTTTTATTTTTTTTATTGAAATGGGCTTCAATGCCATAATATAAATCAAATAAAAGAATTTTGCTTAGCAAATACAATATGATGAATAAAATCTAGGTACGAGCCCTTCCAAACACAATTTAGAGACCGAAAAATAATTGCTTTGGCCAAAAGATGAACAGTTTCATTTGTTTCTCTCCGAATATGGGAGACACACAAGGCTTGAATGCCATTGAGCTGGAAACAAGTATCCTCAATGATCTGGCCGTACCGACTCTAGCAAGACATCCGCTGTTGAAGCGCGGAGCATGTCCCTCTAGATGTAAGCTTGGGAACCCAAGGTCTAGACAACAGGAAACTGCTTTCCACATGGACATTGCTTCCGCAACGGTAGGGTCTACAATAAAAGCCACAGAAGTACATATAGTAGCCAAGACACATCCCCCCACATCTTGGAAAATCAGACCCACTCCCATCCTCTGAGACTTGAGATCTACGGCTGCATCCCAGTTAGCTTTGACCATCCCCACAGAGGGTTTCTACCACAGTGGTCTATTAGTAGAAGAGGAACCAATCCCCTTAGCAATAGAATAGAGCGTTGCTTCGCGAAATTCCTCCAAAGACGCCACTCCCTGCTGGTAAAGCTGGACAAGGCACAAAAAATTACCCTCAAAGATGAAAAAGTTACGCCTGAGCCAAATGCGACGTGCCAGGGAGGATACCAGTTCCAAATCGACAACCTCCAGAGACTCCATGAGAGATTCCAACAGCTGAAAGCCATCGCTACTGCAAGGGATAATTTTTGAATGCGACTTGGACATTCCATCCACACCGCCACTGCAGCTTCGCAACTTCAAAGAACATGCTCAGTGGTTTCGAGAAAAAGGCCACATAGAGGGCATAAAACAGTCCTGATTATAGCAATGTTGTGATGTCCATGTAGTGTCGTATATATGTATATATAGTTATACTATAGGAAACACATTGCCAATATTGTGATAACCACGAAAGTGATGGTCTTATTAAAATGAGTTGCGTTATAATAAAGTTTTGTAGTTTTTATCTCTCTACCATTTTATTTGGGCTTTTCCTCTCTCAAATACCCAACTGCCTCAAACATTGAAGGTGGCCCCGCTATCTCCCATTGACGCGCCACTCTAACTCTCTGTTTTGAAGGTATGTCCCACAGAGTGTTCGACGTTCGTGGTCACTGTAATAACAGGATAGTTGAGGCCAATGCTTTAATTAATATGGTACTTCCCGTTTAAGAGAAGACCTTAGCCTTTTAACTCGAGATTTTAAATATGATTTTATGGAGGATGCTTTAAAAGAAGAGGCGAGCCGTTTGGCAATCCACTCTTTTTTCTTTAAAAAAATTCAAACTCCTTTGTTTCACATTATGAAACAACTTTCTTTCACTTTTCTTTCATTCAAAACTTATTTCACCTTTATACCACATCAATAAATTCTTATTGCTATTCTTTAAAAGCAAAAAAACACAAAAAATGATAATACTTTGTCAAACACAGCCACCTTCTTTGAGCTGTGTTTGCCAAAACACAGTTTAGGCAATTTTTTAGACAAGAGGCATTGGAGGACGTAGCCTTACCAAACACTATAAAATCATCAAGAAAAAAAAGAAAAAAAGGATGAGATCATTCTCATCTGTTTACTGTCTTTTTATCTCTTAACTTTAGAGGTTAAAAAGGAAAAGGATGAAAATGATAGTGCATTAATAAAAAGCTTTCCTATTATAAACAAAATAAAAAATAAAAAGCGTTCCAACCTGGCTTCTTTTTTGTTTTCTCCCTTCTAGCAAGTATATTGACCAAAATTATCTTCATGCACATGAATTTGTTATTGCCAATGTGATCATAATTGTAAAGGATTTTTTTTTTCTTATTTCAAAATATAATGATTTTATTTAGGGATACTTCTATTCTTGAGAAATTGTGTAAAAGCTAATTTAGGATTTAACATCTAAGTTTGTTTTAAAGCATATGAAATTTTCTTAGTGGTGGCATCACATTCATAAAATTATTGACATATTTGTGGTGGATATGAATTTTTTTTTTTAATTTTTTTTTGTGAGTATAAATGAGAATGTTGCTTCTAGAGAGAATGGTAACCGCCAAAGAGGCGAGGTTGTTTACCTTCGATAACAAGTAGTTAATTACGCATCTTTCTCTTTTAGAGAGAGACTCAACACCTTCTCTCTAAGAGTAAGGTTTATCTACCTCCTTGTGAGGACTTTTCTCCCTTTTCGGTGGCTTCTCAAGGGAGGAGGGATGGTTTTCTTTCCCTCCCTCCCTCCTCCCTCCTCCCTCTTCTCCTGTTTCTTCTTAGTTTCTTTTTTTTGTAGTTTTTTTTCTTTTCCTCCAAACATCATCTTTGCAATTCGCCAAATTTGGTCTAGATCTCGCCGTCGTGCTCTTCATCCTCATTTTTTCGCCCTCCCTTGCCGGCTGGTTTTCGGATTTGTAGAGGTTCATGGATTTGGTTTTTTTTTATGGGAAGATCTGTGAATCTCTGTTAGATCCACCCTTTCAACGTGCCCCTTCACTGTGCTTTTGGGCCTCCCCGCTCCTCTCCGAACTTTTCAATGATGTCGTCTCCCCTCCACATGCCGACGGGTGGGTTCTCCTCTTCGGCGCTCCGCTCCACCACTTTCCTCCACCTTTGGAGTCCAGATAAGTTTGCTTTAATCTGTGTTATTTTTGCTTCTGTTACCGCTATATATGACCATATATAGCATTTCCTTGAGAGAACCGAAACACTTGTTTATCCCATTTCTTACTGTTTGTTTGTATTTTTGTATTGTTGTTTTCGTTTTGGGTTTTTTGTTGGAGAGTTTACCCTTTTTCAGCATTTTATTTTTTTCTTAGGATTTCTCACTCTCTCTTCCTTTCGAACTGAGAGTGAAAAAAATTCTCCTTTATAATCATTTCCTTAAATCAATTAAAAAATGTCCAAATAAACTTGACAAAGTTGCAAAGTGACATTGTGGCACAGGAGGTCGAGGAATCTACAAGTGTACAATTCACAATTTTTTTCTACAAAATTAAGAAAAACTAAGAGATTGCATGAAAATAGAAGAAAAAGCACTCTTATAGTTAGTGGCAGAACTAGAATTTTTTTTTTTTTTTTTTTTTTTTTGTGGGAGTACAAATCTCCTTAAATAAATAAATATATTATATATATAATCCTTTTATATGTGTGTGCGCATTTATGCAAAGCATTAAAAATACTTGTAAAAATAACTTATTTTAGAGACAAATATCAATTTAATGATTTTTTTTTTTTGTTGAGAAAATCTAATATAATTTAGAAGAATTTTATCCATCTAAAATTAAAGTGTTACATTTTAATTAGTACTTAGCTGAAAAAGCACGCCTACTCATACTGACAACCTCTTAAGTTCCTTCCACACTAGCTAATTTTAGTTCTTAATGTGGGCATAATCTATGCCAAATAAAATACCTAAAGAAAAGTAAGAACTGATAACACGCTTACACGCATGAACTTATGCCATTGCCACCTATTGAGAAACTAGAAAAGAAAAGGGATCATTTTTTTTTTTCTATAACCACTACGTAGATTTCTTTTCTTTTCTAATTCTAACACAACCAAAATATTAACATGATTGTCTTTATACCCACAACATACTCATGTTCCACTAGAACCCTTATGCAACCTGCAAGTATTTAAAAAAGTACCTTTTTTTTAAAAAAAAAAATGTAAATTTGGTCTCTGGTCAGCCTACCAAGAAAACACACATAGAGTAGCTTTCTTATTGAAAACTAATGAAAAATAACATAGCTTGGCGGCCAAGCCATTCTTATTAGATTTAAATAGAAGTAGGCTTGCAACCTTGAAAAATGAAGCACAAAACTACCTTAAAAAATGCCATTCTTATTAGGCTTAGATCACCCTCGATTGAACGAGTTTCGATCGACATAGTGATTGAGGCTTTCAAGAACTCACCCTAAAGAAGAACACATTCGAACGAGAAATGATTTTTGTGTGAATGCCACCTCTTCTCCTCAAATTTCTTCATGTAGATATGGGCTATTCGATCTACATCACTCTCTAAGCTCTGATATTTGCATCTCTTTTAGAGTTTGTTTGACATTGTATTGAAATATAGAGTTTTTAAAGTAAAAAAAAAAATCTTTTTAGAAATTAAAAAAAAATATATTATTTTTAAGTTTTTTCCTAAATTGCTTTTTGACTATTTTTAGAATAAAAAAAGTCAAAAAATACTTTTAAAGTTTTTCTACCTACTAATTTTTTGTTTGGCACAGTCTTTTTAGTACATTTTTTTTTAAAAAAAAAAAAAAAAAACTTTCTAATGCAATTCCGTACATGCTCTTAAACCCTTCTTTGCTCTGCCATGTGACAGCACGGTGGACCTAGGTGAAGAGAAAGTTGTTTAAAGAGTCTTCTATACAAAACGGCAAAAACCCACTTCTGTTAACGTCTTATTGAGTAAGATCACATTTATTAGGAGGTAATAATAATATATTGTTCATTGAATTTCCTTTTTGACACACGTCCATCTTATTACTGGTGTACATGCTGGTGTGGTTATTTACAATATTTATAGCCGCATCTGTAAAATACAGATATCACTTTTAAATATTCGTATCTACATCACGCTTTTACTAGTTGCATCTGTGCAGTAACTGAAGTTATTAAATGCGATTATTATCCGCTATCTGCATATTATGTAACGGGCATTTTGGACTTATTTTAGTTTTTTGAGTCTTCTTTGGGTCTCAATTAGGGCCTATTTTAAACGATTTTGAAAATAATTTGAGCCGATTTTTAGTATTTTGTGCTTGTTTTAATTTTTACAAATAATTTATGATAGGAGCCTTTGTCCTATGGTTGGTATGAGAATTCCTCTCAAATTTTTAAGCTCTCATGATAAGCCTTGAATGTTATGCATTCAAGCACCTTAACTCGCATTTGTTAAACCTTTGTTATTTTATAATATAATATTTAGTCGTGTTTTTGTGTTTGTTAGTGTTTGCAGGTCTTATGGTAAAAGGTGCACTCTACATCATGGATTTCCTCAATATATGCTAACTTTATCACTTGGCTCGAGCTATATAAACTTCACTTGGCTCGAGCGATCTCTTCACATGGCTTGAGCGATCCCTTCACATGGCTCGAGCGATATACACTCAACATAGCTCGAGCGAAATCCTCACTTGGCTCGAGCTAAATAGATCCAGTCAGAGTCTGAAGTGTGATCTGCGCTGGATTTGGAGGAAGAGAAATTTATGGAAGACTTGATCAGTGCGAGCACAGCTCTATGATCCCCCAAAAGTAGTGTTGACTTGATTTTATTGAGAATGAGAGATTGGAGGTAAGAGAATCCCTTGAAAAGAGGGATTTTAGAGTGAGTTGAGGGATTGAAATAGGAGATGATTTTTTTTTTTTGTACAGGAGGGAGAGAGTAGGTCGTGGGCAGTAGCAAAAAAGAGCATCTGAGTTCATTGTGAAATTTGTCCAGAGGCTGAAGAACACTCTAGGAGATGTCTTTCTCTAATCCAATAGAGAATTTCAACTCCTTTATGAGTGGCTAATCTCTTCTTCATAGGGAATTGATGAAACCCTCTCCAAATTCTATGATGTAATTTGTATTCATTGCTGAGATTTTCAGAGTTTACATGATGATTGTTTAGCTTAGGGAATTGCAAACCATTTGTAAATTGTTTTCAATGATAATACTCATTCTTGATTACATTCCATCTTGTCTATAAGATAGACTTTTGTCTTGAATGAATTCNAAAAAAGAGCATCTGAGTTCATTGTGAAATTTGTCCAGAGGCTGAAGAACACTCTAGGAGATGTCTTTCTCTAATCCAATAGAGAATTTCAACTCCTTTATGAGTGGCTAATCTCTTCTTCATAGGGAATTGATGAAACCCTCTCCAAATTCTATGATGTAATTTGTATTCATTGCTGAGATTTTCAGAGTTTACATGATGATTGTTTAGCTTAGGGAATTGCAAAACCATTTGTAAATTGTTTTTCAATGATAATACTCATTCTTGATTACATTCCATCTTGTCTATAAGATAGACTTTTGTCTTGAATGAATTCAACATCTTTATTTTCTGTGATTATGGGGATGATAGCTAGGCAATGGTATTAATTGGCATTCATTCAAGAAGCTTGATAGGTCATACTTAAGATTCATAAATCATGCTATATCTTAGCTTAGCTTAATTTGGGTAGATGATTCATGCAACCTAGGATGGATTATTCTTGATTCTTGGTGATATGCATGTTGTTTAGAGATTGTATAGGACATGTTAGGGAATGTGGATCGTATCACAAAGTGTTTAAGTAATCGATCTGTATTAACCTAAGATGATTTATCATTTTCTCCAAAACAAAAGTATTTTTTTGTCGATGGCGTCGTATGATTGGCAATCATACGCATATCATATCGTGTGTATACTGAGAATCCCACGTGAGTATGAATGATCATTGGAATGAGGTTTGTGGTGAATTCAATTCCTATGTTTCTTTCCTTATATTTCATTACATGTTTAAGCTTTAATTTAGTTTTCAAAACAACCAAATGTCTTTCTGAGTTAGATTAGAATTAATTCTGAGTATTCGATAAACATCCATCTAAGAACAGTCATTGAGGTTCGATACCCTAAAAAATAGCCCTATCCTATAAAGGATTCGTCCTATTGCGAGTGGTCTTTTATAATTGATCCGTAAAATCCACATCATCTCACGTTTTGAAAATATATTAATTTCATATTACAACGACGTAATTTTGATATTAAACACCAAAACGACGTCGTTTTCTTGAATTTATTATATATATATATAGGGTATAGATGCAGTTAATACGATTATTAATCGCATATGCATACTTTTAAAACCATTATGAGCCTGTTTTTTCCCAAAAAAGCTTCCTCTCTTCCTTTGGATAGACTCTTCCCCCATACGCTATTTCCATTGTTCATCATCGTCACAGTTCTCTGTTTCGCACCATCTCGCCATGGATCTCCCACCCCTGACCTCCAAGCTCTCATTGACGAGACGGAGGCTCTAAGTATGGATTACGGTCCTCCATTGAGGTTTTTGAGGACCCCCCCCCCCCCCCAAAAAAAAAAAAAAAAAAACAATGAGGCCTTTGCTTTTGAATTTATTGGCAAATTATTCTCCCTTACACATCATCCTCTCAGCTGGTTAACCATCATGGCAACGGCTTGGAACTTTGCCCTCCCCCCTATCGGTAGAAGGTTATTGCTCCAACAAGTATCTCTTTTGTTGTGCTTCTCCAAAGCCATGGGATTCGTATATGCAACAAGGCCCTTGGAATGTTTGTGGCCCTTACTTCTACTATCAGCCATGGGTCTCTAGTTCTGGCTCTTGATGAGTTGAAACTTTTCTTTGTTCCTTTTGGATCCAGGTACATAGGCTTTCTATGCAAACATGACCCCTAAAAAATGCTAATTCGTATTGGCAAATCTATTGGTACTCTGCTGGAAGTTGAAAATGGTGATCTCCCTAGTCTATTTCCGTCAGCATCTTCGTCTACGGATGAAGATCAAGACGCGCCGCCTTGGTGCCAGGGTTTATATCTCTCGACCAAAGAAGGATCGCTACCAACGTAATGCAGAAAGTTTGGCTGATTTACTGTACTCCTATGTGGGCTTATTGTCATCGAAAGTTAAATGTCCTGATCCACCAGTCAAGCCTCCGGCAAACTATGGCACTATCACTGCAAGCTGCTTCATCTCTTATCCCCGTATTATTCTTAGCATAATTTGGAGCATGCGGCTGCTGGGATCTTCTGGGCTCCTATCTATAACTTTCCTCGAGCTTTCATTGCCGGTCTCCCATGGTGCTGAGCCAACTCAGCTTCAGATGATCACTCGGAACGAATAGCATCTTCCAGCTGTTCCTTTTTCACTGTCCTTCACCACACGATCATCCGAGACACAATAGATGCAGGACACGTAGCTAGGCCTCTCTCCCCAATTGATGATTGGTAGTTCCCCTGCTCCCGTTGCCATCCAGCGCGCGTTCGATGTTCGTCTAAATCTAACCAAATTTTACCACAGCTGAAAAAGACCCAACCCTTGATCTTGAAATATCTTCCCCTACAGTTGTAAATCACCCTCCATTAAATGCACCTAACCCTTCTCATTCTTATCACCTTGACCATGATAACCCTCAGCCATAAACTCTCTGCCTCCTCAAGTTTCTTTTGATCCAGGCCTGCCTATTTTCTCCCACCCGGCCCATTTCATGGAATTATTTCCAAATGGGGTAGGGGATTTGCCTAATACTGATTGGATCAAGTTGTTCCCTCTCTTATACCATTTACATCTTCCTCCTACTCTTATGACCATAATCCCATTATTCTTGATACAGCTGCTTCCTCTATTTTTTTACCTAAGCAAACAGTTTTGACAAACCCACCATCCCTTATATAAGGCTATTATATTCTCCACTTGGGTCCCGAATGTGACAGGTCTCCCATCCTTTATTTTATCAAAATCCTTACAAAGACCAAAGCATGGCTCTACAATCCTGGAATAAGAATCACTTTGGGCATTTCAAAACTCGGATTTCCTCTTCTTACCAGTCCAACTTTGATTTTGTGCAACAAAAGCCTTCTGCTGCTCAGTATCATCATTTGGAAATTGCCATGAAGGTGGATCTTAATGACTCCTTCTTCAGGAAGATCTTTTATGGAAAACTAAATCTCGTGAGACTTGGCTTACTTGTAAAGATCTTAATACGAGTTTTTCCATGCTTCCACTCTTGATTCGGAGAAAATACGTAACTCTATTGATTTCTTGAAAACATCCTCGGGTGCTTGGATTTCTGACAGGAGTTCTATTGGTGGCTGCTTCACCTCTCATTATAACTCTTTATTCTCCTCATCTCACCCGATTATTAATGATGATCTATTGAGTTTATTTGATTCATGCATTTCCCAAGATGATAATCTTTCTTTGTGTGCTATTCCCTCTGAGCAGGAAATCTTTAATGCTCTATCAAGTATTGACTCTTCTAAAGCCCCGGGACCAGATGGTTTTACAGCTTTCTTCTACAAAAAATACTGGGATGTAGTTAAGAATTCGATACTAGGCATCATTTGGGATTTCTTCAGACGAAATTATTTTTTTAAGGAGCAAAATCATACTTTCATTGTCCTAGTGCCAAAACAGAGTGAAGCTCATTTTGTTAATCAATTCCGACATATCAGTCTGTGCAATATTATCTACAAGATCATTTCCAAAATCCTAGCCAACAGGTTTAAACAACATCTACATCATATCATCTCCCCTTATTAGTCTGCATTTGTCCCTTTCAGAAATATTGAAGATAACTCTATTATGGCCTATGAGTTACTTCATACTCTAAAGGCAAAAAGAGGAAGAGGTGGTCTTATGGCAGTCAAGATTGATATGGAAAAAGCTTTTAATAGAATGGAATGGTCTTTTCTTTTTGCAATCTTGCATCAATTGGAATTTAGCCCTATCTGGATAAATTGGATCAGGATCTGTGTTACTTCTCCTTCCTTCAACATCTTAATAAACGGGAGTCCCTTCGGTCATTTTGTTCTCAAGAGAGGTCTTCGGCAAAGAGATCCTTTATCTCCATTTCTGTTCATACTTGGTTCCGAAGCTCTATCTCGACTTTTACTTAAATAAGAATCCTTGAGGCTTCTGAAGGGAATATCTATCTCCAAAAATAATTATCCTATCTCTCATCTTCTGTTTGCAGATGATCTTATTATTTTTGCTAAAGCTACTTCTGCTGAAGTATCTGTTATCAAAGGATGTTTGGATGATTATTGCAGATGGTCTAGACAAGCAATAAATGTTTCAAAATCTACAATTCTTTTCAGCAAGAATACAACTTCTTCCTCGATTCATAGTATCAATGGCATTATCCCTTATAAGATTTCCTCTTCTGCTCCTTATTACTTGGGTCTTCCTCTTATTATTGGTAAATCTAAAAAAGAGGTTTTTCAACCTATTGTGGATAAAGTTATGAAGAAAATCACTGGATGGAAGGCCAAAACTCTCTCTCAAGCTAGTCGGACGGTTCTTATCAAAGCCATTGCATCTGCTATCCCAGCTTATACGATGAATACTATTCTTCTCCCTGATCTTATTTGCAATAGCTTGGATAAAATGTTCAAAGATTTTTTGTGTGGTTTTCCAAATGATAGAGCAAGGAATCTTTCTCTCAAATCATGGTCGTCTATGTGCATCCCCAGAGCTCTTGGTGGTTTAGGTCTTCGACAAATGAAAGCTATGAATTTAGCCCTGATAGTAAAGCTTGGTTGGAAGTTTATTTCAAATCAAGATAGTTTGTGAGTGAAACAATTTCGTACCAAATACATCAAATATGGAGACTTTTTCTCTACTTCTAATCCTACCAATGCTTCTATGATTTGGAAAGGTATCCTCCAAAGTAAATCTGTGCTTGCCTCAAATGCCTGTATTCAAATCTCAAAATTTACAAGTCTACCAATTTGGACTTCATCTTGGATTCCCACACTTCCTTCTTTAAGCCTGCTCCAAGATATTCCTCTCACCAAGCTTTACCATCACTACTCATTTCAGATCTCTTCCATCCTGATTCATTGCAATAGAGGTCTCCTTTGATTTGTTCGTTATTTGAGGAGGAATCTGCTAAAGCAATTTTGGAGCTTAAAATTTCTGCAAATCCTCGGTCTTCTTATATTTGGACCACTTCTACTTCGGGGTGTTTTACCACAAATTCAGCTTATCTTTCTATCATTCATAATTCTTTGCCAAATCTTTCCTCCCATCAATCATCATTTTGGAAGAGCTTTGGAAATTAAAGTTAAATGATAGACTCAAGTTGGTTTTTTGAAAAATTGCTAGGAACATTTTACCTACCAGTGAGCGCCTAAACAATTTTCCATTGTTTTATTGCTTAAAGCTGTGCCCCTTATGCCAAGCTGCTAAAGATTCTCTACATCATTTATTCTTCAACTGTGATATTGCTCGTGTGGTATGGAGGAACTCACCTTGGCCCCTTGACTCTACGGTTTTTAATTTTCCCAGTATGATGGATTGGATCAAAACAATAATCTCTCCAAGATTTTCCCTTGGCATTAATAGTAAGGATCTCCATCATTTCCAAATTTTTGCAACTGTACTCTGTGATCTATTATAGTTGGAATAGAGCATATCATGATGGTCTTCTCTTTGATGCTTTGATGATCTCGAGGAATATCAACCGGATCACTCATGAACATTATAAGGCATGGGCTCTTATCCATTTTCCACCAGAGAAATGGAAGTCTCTTCCAATTTCTTGGTTCAAGATTAATTTTGATACAACAATCTGGAATTCTCACCCCGCCCAAGCTGCAGTCTGCCGGAACCATCATGGTCATATCATACATATGGTAACGGAGATTAATCCCCTTTGCAGTCCAAATCTTGGTGAAGCTATTGCTGTCAGGCTATCCTTTCAACTAG
>FXXK01000973.1:109432-121489 GCA_900184695.1 Betula pendula | reverse complement strand
AAAGAGAGAGAAAATGGATCATAGAAAAAATAGTTGAATATTAAGTAAGACAATGATGAGGATCACAACCACAATTGACTTGTCTAGACTATCGTGTTCACCAATACACAAAACTGATCATTTTGATATAATTCTGATCGTTAATCAAATCAATGTACTGTATAATAAAACGAGATAGAGATACTACACCAATCACTCTTTAACGCCCGGGACGATTATCAAAATACAATGCTCACTCTAGAATATTACATATGGAAGAGATCATGAATGGAAAGATTAGAACTGGGAAGAAAGAGTAGTAGATAATCAGGCTGAAGGGTATTATTTGTTAAGGGTCGTTTTGAAAATTCATATCAAATTTTTAGACGGTCGAATACCACAATGAGAGGGAATTCATTAGAGGTCAATAACCATAATTAAAGAAACAGACAGATCAACAAACCGTTACACACAAGATGCCAAAGAGTACCTAAAATCAAGTGTAACTAACTATTTCAAAAAAGCCCCTAATGTATGGCGCATATAATAAAACAAATCCGAGTGTCGCGGAGACTAAAAAATAAAGAGGAAGGAGATAAGTCAAATTCCTCTTCTGTGGCTGGTGTTGTTGAAGAAAAATCTGAGGGTTCAGATTTATGTCCTTGCTGTTACCCATTTTAGATGGTCGTCTTAACGACAAGTGGATCCTTGATACTGCTTGTACTTTCATATGTCCCCTAAAAGGGATTGGTTTACTACTATGAGTCAGTCATGGTGGTTCAGTCTTGATGGGAAATGACGTGCCTGCAAGATTGTTGGTATGGTACAATAAAAATAAAGATGCATGACGGGAATCGTGAGGACTTTGACAAATGTTCAGACACATACCAGATTATGAAAGAAAATCATTATTCTTGGCACTTTAGAAACTTCCTTCTTGATACCAAGTATACTGTGATTGAAGGCTAGATTAATCGGGTTAGCAAGGCTCATTGTATATAATAAAGTAGCAAAGGTTGATGGTCTCTACTTTTCTTCAGGGAAATACGGTGACAGGCTCAGTTGCTGTGTCTTCTTCAGATGATCCAGATTCAGACATTACCCGGTTATGGCATAGCGGTTAGGTCATATGAGTGAGAAGGGGATGACAATCCTGAGCAAACGGGGTTTGCTTTGTGACCAGAAAACAGGATCTCCTTGACTTTTGTGAGCATTGTGTGTTCGGGAAACAGTGCAGAGTCAAGTTCAGTACAGGTATCCATAGAACGAGTGGTACAGTGGATTATATCCATTCAGATCTATGGGTTCCTTCTCAGGTTCCATCGAAGGGTGGTGCTCGGTATTTTGTCAGATTATTGATGATCATTCAAGAAAAGTCTGGGTGTATTTTCTGAAGAATAAAAGTGATGTGTTTGTCACTTTCAAGCAATGGAAAGCATTAATTGAGAATCAGAACTAGAAAGAAAATCAAGCGACTCAGAACAGACAACGGCATGGAATTTTGTGGTGGTGAATTTAATAATTCTACAAAGATGAAGGCATCGCCAGACATCGCACAGTTAGTCATACCTCCCACAACAGAATGGGGTTGCTGAGCGGATGAACAGACTTTTTGGAGAGGGCGCGTTGCATGCTTTCGAATGCTGGGTTGTCTAAAGATTTTTGGGCTGAGGCGGTCAGTACTGTTTGCTATTTGGTCAACCGTTTCCATCAACAGCTATTGATTGTAAAACTCCTTATGAGGTATGGTCTGGGTACTCCTGCTGATTATTCAATTTTGAAAACTTTTGGTTGTCCTGCTTATTGTCCATGTGAATGATGGTAAGGCTTGAGCCTAGGTCAAAGAAATGTATATTTCTAAGGCTATTGCACTGGGGGTGAAAGGATTTAGATTATGGTGTTCTGATCCTAAAATCACCTAAGTTTATAATCAGCAGAGATGTTGTATTTGATGAATCTGCCATGCTTCACTCGAGAAAGGAGTCTATTGTTTATGCAGGAAAGGAGCAGGGTCATAGCAAGAAGGTGGAGGCTTAGGTGGAGGCTTTACAAAGGGTGCAAGATAGCACTCAAAATCAGCCTGTTACAGATGGTGATGGTTCTAGTTCTGATGATGATGATCAACAAGAAGAGCAAGAGACCAGTATTGCAGCTGGTAGACAGAGGAGGCAGATTAAGCCACCTCAGAGATATGGCTATGCAGATTTGGTAGCTTATGCACTAACTTGTGGCAGAGGACACCGGCGTCCAAGAGCCTTCTAGTTACTCAGAAGCTGTCACAAGTAGTGAGTCTGCACAATGGGTTGTTGCCATGAATGAGGAGATTGAATCTCTTCATAAGAACCAGACATGGGAATTGGTGAAATTACCTAAGGGCGCTAAGACTGTTGGATGTAAATGGATCTTCAAGAAAAAGGAAGGGATCCCAGGTGTTGAAGATGCTAGGTTCAAGGCACGTTTGGTGCAAAGGGCTATAGTCAAAGAGAAGGTATGGATTTTCAATGAAATTTTCTCTCCCTGTTGTAAAACATAGCTCTATTCGTGTGTTGCTTGCCATGGTTGCTTTATTTGATTTGGAGCTCGAACAACTTGATGTGAAAACGGCGTTTTTACATGGTGAGCTTGAGGAAACCATCTATATGCATCAGCCAGAGGGGTTCATTGTTGAAAGTAAAGAAGATCATGTTTGTCAGTTGAGGAGATCACTATATGGTTTGAAACAATCTCCAAGACAATGGTACAAGCGCTTTGACAGCTTTATGGTAGGTCATGGTTATTCTAGGAGTAGCTATGACAGCTGTGTGTATTACAGAAAATTGTCAGATGGTTCTTTTGTTTATTTGTTGCTCTATGTGGATGACATGCTTATTGCTGCTAAAAGCATGTTGGAAGTTAAAAAGATTGAAATCTCTGTTGAGTGATGAGTTTTGAAATGAAAGATTTGGGTGCGGCGAAGAAAATTCTAGGGATGGAGATTCACAGGGAAAGAAAAGCGGGAAAGTTATACTTGTCAACAGAAAAAGTACATTGAGAAAGTACTTGAACGCTTTGGTATGCAGAATTCTAAACCAGTGAGTACTCCGCTTGCAGCTCATTTCAGACTTTCAGCAGCGTTAGCACCACAGAATGATGAGGAGGAACAGTTCATGTCACGTGTTCCTTATTCTAGTGCAGTTGGGAGCATCATGTATGCTATGGTGTGCACTCGTCCAGATATTCACAGGCAGGCAGTCAGTGTTGTTAGTCGCTACATGGCGAATCCAGGAAAGCTTCATTGGCAGGCAGTGAAATGGATACTTCGGTACTTACGAGGAACTACAGATATTGGTTTAGTATATGACAAAGGTTGTAGTATCAATTCCAATGTCATTGGGTACGTTGATTCAGATTATGCTGGTGATCTAGTTAAGAGAAGATCTCTGACAGGTTTATTTTCACTCTCTCGGGATGTGCCATTAGTTGGAAAGCGACATTACAGTCAACAGTTGCTTTGTCCACCACAGAGGCAGAGTATATGGCAGCGGCAGAGGCAGTGAAAGAAGCAATTTGGCTGAGAGGTTTGGTTAGTGATCTGGGTTTGCAACAGGATAAGACTGTGTGTTTTTGTGATAGCCAGAGCGCAATACATTTGACCAAAAATCAAATGTATCATGAGAGGACCAAGCACATTGACGTCAGATATCATTTTCTTCGACAGGTTGTGACACATGGTGATATCACATTGAAGAAAATTGGTACGGCAGAGAATCCAGCAGATATGTTGACTAAGCCAGTTCCCGTTCTCAAGTTCAAGCATTGCTTGGACTTGATTGGAGTATGTAGTTTGTGAATACCCTTAGGGGTATTGGAGGAGATGTTATGAGGAAACTTGAAGTGAGGACTTGATGAAATTCAAGTCAAGGTGGAGATTTGTCGTGTATGACTTGTCTTTCACAAGTCTTGGTGGGCCCCAACCTTTTATGATAACTTCTCTCACTCATGATTTTGTCTCAGCAGCATTTATTACTTCATTTACTACCTATTGCTCTTACTTGTCTCACACGTTGAAGCTACCTCATGGAAAATTATTGTCTTCCTTCTTGTTGAAGTATTGACCGAAGATATACATATTTATTTTTATTCGGTGAAATAAGAAGACAGAGAGAAGAAGAGAGGCTGTAAGTGAGCTCCGTGAGGTAGAGCAAAGAGAGAGTTGCAGAAGCTCTTAGAGAATTAAGAGATATTTCTCTTGTGTATTTAATTCTCTTTTTATATGTAAGTGAGCTTGGGTGTATTGGGGCTTTTGGGTTGAGTAGTTTTCTTTGTACTACTCTTTGTACTCCACCATTTGATAGTGAATTTCCTCAGGATCGTCTCCGCCAGTGGATGTAGGCTTGTTAAGCCGAACACATTAAATCTTGGTGTCTTGTGTGATTGTGTTATTTTTCTATTCTGCTATTTTTTCTGCTTCATTGGAGATCCATATAATTCCGTATTGTCACAACAACTATGATATAAAAAATTGAACTAAGGTCATTGGCTGGGGCCAGGGGGCATTTAATATGTGTCCCAAAAAAACCAAAATTGCTAAGCACCGAAAAGAAAATTCTTAAAATAGCAGTGAGAAAGACTGAATATGTTGGCATAGGATCATCACTTGTAAGAAACTAATATCTGGATAAGAGCTTCAACAAAGATACTTGGGACAAATGAGAGTCACTCATGGTTCTCTATCAAAAGCAAACTAGGAGACAACTCCCCATCAGACCATGTCAGTGATCTAGATAGATCATAGCCATCCAACCAGGCCTACCAAATTTCAATACAAAATTCTTCAATTGGCCTTTATCTAAACTACACAAAAATGACTGGCGCACACGTATTACATCACACCCCAAAAACACAAAATTGGGAAAAAAGAAAAAACGCATGTACCTTTTTTCATGCATTCCACAATATGCTCCGAGGTAAATTGTTCCTCTTCACCTCTTCGCTCAACCATTACTTTTCGATAATCCTCCAACATCGCAGGAGCTAATGCCTTTGTTGGATACTGCAGTGCAATTAAGTTTCAACATGAATATCCGATGCCAGTGACAATCATGAATTTTAAAAGTCCACGTGTCAAACATTTGATCTGCCATCTGAGAAGTCAATGTACCTTTGTCACCCCAGCTCAATCATTTAGTTATTAAAAAAGCCAAGTAACCAGTCAGAGAACTGGAGGTACAGCAAGGGAAGGAATATATAGACATGCAATGCACAGGCTGACAGGCAGATTGTATAAAACATATACGACATTGAAAACAGGAGGAATTCAGCACCAAAATACTTCCCAAACATTTCATCAAACATATGAAAGACTCACCGTCATGTATATCGGCCCGCTATACCCACAGACTTCCGTGAAGTAAGGAAGAGCACCAATGTGGTCCAAATGGCTTAACCGATTGCAAAATCAATGAAAATCGAGTAAACCAAGCCAGAAGCTTTAATCAAACAGAATCAATGAATAATGAAATGAGAATCACAAGGGGGTGGAAGCACGTACAAGTGGGTGATGACAATGCAAGTGAGGGCAGTGTCGAAATCGCCAAACTGGGAGAGGCGAGAGAAATCAGGGTGGCGGCGGTGGTCTTGATAGGCCATGTCCATCCCGCAGTCGAACATTATCCGCTTCCCGTTCATCGACACTACCACGCAGCTCTTCCCGACTTCTTGCCCAGCGCCTGAAACAGAAACCGCAAACAAAAAGTTGGGTTTAAGAATGTTATTGGAGATCGTGAGAATAGTAGTAGGGAGATAGTGAAGGAAAGGGGGGAAGTGGGATTACCGAGGACGAGACATTCGATGGCCATGGTGGGATTTTGTCTTTCTGCAAGAACAAGAAAGAACCCTAGCAACCCTCTTTGGCGCGCTTTTTGAAAATTGATTCTTGGTTTGCCTGGTTGGCTTTACGGATATCTCAACTTAAAGTCCACCGCCTGGGAGTCTGCAGAGCATTGGTTTTAACTTTAAGCTTACGTTGGTGTGGAAATAAAACAAGTTCACCTCTAATGTGAGCATAAAAACCAAGAGTGCCCCTTCCATCCGGAGGGGCCGTAAAGCCAAGATTTTACGGCCACCAATAAAATATTAACACTTCATCTAAAGAAAGTAAATACAATAGACATTAAAACACGAGAGCCCCAGCCCCTACAGTCCGGACGTGGTGTAAACCTATTCATTTACAGCATCCCATAAGAATTGGACACGTCAACCTGAAACATAAAATAAAATAAGAGGAATGCTATATGTCCAATTTTTTTATCAAATTTCATCCAATTTTGTATATGTGGACAAAGATGAACCCCACATATAAAAATTTTTAAAGAGTTTTATTTTATATTTGTGGAGTCCATCTTTATCCACATATACAAAGTTGGATGGAGTTGGATAATAGAGTTGGAAATGTAGCATTTTTCATAAAATAAACACCGGATCAGCCCACCTATCCTTTTTCCCCATTCGACAAAACCAACACCTACACCCTCCTCCTCAGCCAGACGCCAAAACCACCGTCTTTATCACAATCACAAATCCACTGGCTTTATCACAAACATGTACAGACATCAAACTGAGAAAATTTTCTTTCTTTTTTACTACCTTTAAATTTCTATTCTCTCAAAGCATCATCGGAACCCTTCTTCCTTCTTCCTATCACTGTACTTTTACCACAATAGTATTGATGCAGAAGACTTTTATTCTCACAGTTCACCAGATTCGGCTTGCTAAGCCGCCAACTAGGTTGTATTTTCCTTTGGTTTCGGCTTCTTGGTCATCGACGACGTCACCGCATACATTTCTGAAGAGGAAGAAGCCAGCGAGGCTTGCTATTCGGTGGCGTCGTTGGGTTTTGTGGCTCCGATGACGCCGTCGGCGGCGGCGAGGGCGGTGGTGGAGGAAGAGGGAGATGGGTATTCTGTTTTTGAAGTATTACATCACCCGTGTGGATTCCCTTGTGTCTAGCCACGAGAATATGAACCTACGATTAATTTAGTTGCAAGCCTTATTACTTGGTAGCCGTTGATTTATAGGAGTAATGCAAGTGCTGGACTTGACTACTCGACTCATCAAATAACTCAAGCCTAAACTCAAAAAAGGCCCAACAAGAAGTAAAAATAGGTCAAAATGCATAGATACATATGGTATTTGAATCATAGCAAAAGAAAACTATTGCTCTAATAAAACCAAAACGGATGCAGATTGCTTTGAACAGATTCAGGTATCTTCAACAAAAAAGAAAATAAATAAAAAAGAGAAGAGAGAAAATAGGGCAAAGCAAAACCATTGGCCCGGGCCATATCTATCATCTTCGATTATTACTCATGATTGGCTTGGGTCGCGTTCAATCACTCTCTCTCGTGGGTCTTGAAAATCATATGGACTCTTCATTAAATTGTTGTAAATTACAAACCCCTCCAATTTAAAGATGTTGTTGTCAAAAAATAAAAAATAAAAGGTACCGACATCTACACTAAATTAAAACGACATAGTTTCTTTTAAATTGGACAACCTAATATATAAAAATGATATTTATTTCTTTACAAGTAAGAAATACATTTTTTTTTTTTATATTGTAAGGAGAAATTCGGATCCTCATATGTCTTTTTAATATATTTTTTTTTCAAATTTACCCTTACAATAAAAAAAAAAGTGTTTCTCAAATACAAAAAAATACATAAATTTTTTTTATAAATTAGATTGGAAGAAATTCTTCCAACATAATTAAAAATACAAGCAATATTGTTACTTTTGATCCGCGCTTGCAATATGGGGATTGTGAGTTTTTCAAGCCAGTATCAATGGGGCCTCTTGAAGGTTGATTTTCAATTTTCTTATCATGCTCACTTACAACGAATAGTCAAACAAGTAAGACATTGCTACTTATCAGAAGCAGTTATTTTCAATAAGATTCTGATTATTCCTTTCATAAAGGAACCTCTTTATTATTTGACTTTCTTTTGCATTTTCAGTATCTCTCTTACCAAATCCAAGCCCTCCTTTTCTTTTCTTTTCTTTTTTTTTCTTTTTTAAGGTAGACAACAACAAAAATAAAAAAATTCCTCCATGGTCTAAAATCAGCATAATTAACTCCCTAGACGTATATGTATGGATGTACCATACTAAAGCTAAAAGAAGTTGATGGACATAAATTGGTGTACTCCTTCCTGCCTTCACAATCCCAACTAATTAAGCCGGCAAGTTTGTTGGTTCTCAAAAATTTACTTTGGTGGTTAATCTTTTTTTTTTTTTGTAGTGAATTGTTGGTGGCTTGCTAGCTAGTAATTATTAAATAATGAAACATATTATACTCACATTTCATTCTCATCTAATTGAGTTAATGTGACAGAGCCTATAAACCCTTCTATCAGTCTTTGTTAAAAACAAAAAAAATCCAAAAATTGATGTGGAGTGAAATAATGGTGTAAGATGTAGCATTACTTATAATTATTTGATATTTTTTCATTTCTTATAGACGTTCGTTTAGATCAAACTTCATTTTTTTATGATTATTGGGATCATATTTTACTCCAAGTTACTGTAAAAGCCTAGAGTTGTGGGAAGGTAAGGTTAGCTGCGGTAATTTCTTCGCCGATCCACAAAACCCGGAAAAAAAGCGACTAGTTTGGTTTAAATTATTCATCCCTTCATTTCCCTACCAAATCCAAGCCCCCACCAGTTTGTCTTAAAAAACCCCATCTACTTAATTGGTTTCCCTGTCCAATCTTAAAGTTCCAGTACCCCGAAAAACCCTAATTCAACGTCATATAATGCCTCTTCTATAAATTCATTTTATATGTGTGAAGTACATTTTTTAAATAATATATAAGAAACACATGTATTTTTTAATAAAAAATTCAACTTTGTTATTGCAATTAAAAAATATATATACTTTTCACATGTAAAGAGACGCATGTTATTTTTATAGACTGAGTTAGATGAATTTTTTACTATACTCGGTTTGAAAGAAATTTTTGTCTTTAAATTGATATATGTTTTTAAAGCATATATAAGAATCAGATGAAGTTTTAATATGATTAGCATATTATGTGACATTGTTTTTAAAACACGTAATTTTTATATGTATTTTTAAAATGTTAATTTAATAAATTAATTTTTTTTAAAAAAAAAGGGTTTAGAGAAGAACTTTGTGGCATGCGTACTCCTCAAACAAGAATTTAATTACCATGTAATAGGTATTGTCTAAGTATTTTATTTCCGATTGATGGTAAAATCATTGCAGTGACTCAAATGCTACCGCCTACCAAAATAATAATTAATTAAAAAGAAAAAGAGCTCAATACAAGGAAATAAATTTGGATTACTCTTGAAATTGCATGATTTTTCCCATCATAATCTCATGTATATATATATGGCCGTATAGGTAGTCGGTATAGTGTCAGCATCACTTTGCCGTTGAATGCCGGGCTGCAAACAAGCAAGTGACCCTTTTTGTGTTTGTGTGTATTATCAAAGAGATCAATCATTAATTTATAAATTTAAAAGCTGAAAAGCAAGTCGAGGTTGTTGAGGGAACAAAACCTAGCACTCACATTGGGCCTCTACTAAAATCCATATTAACGGACACTTTAAGCTTTCATGTCTATTTCTCTCTGTTTTTTTTTTTTTCTCCCAAAAAAAAAAAAAAGGGAAAAAGAAAGAAAAAGCTGTAAGCTCTCTCTCTCTCAAGGGATAGAAAAGTTACCAAAAGGGCAAGGCAATTCTCTTTTGTATGTTTTTGTTTTATCTTATCCTCCGATTTTCTCCAGAAAGGGCACAAACATTGAGAGGATTGTTTAACGCCCACGCAATGTTATAATAATAAATTAGAATATAACGTGAAAGGAGTGGAAGGAAAGAGAGAGAGAACAAAATTGAGATGGTTTAGTCTTAGAGCTAGGCCCTAATTTCTTTTTTTAATGGACTTAGAGGCCCTAATTAGTTCACCGTTTTAATGCCTATAACAGAGCTACATTTTGATTACGTGGGCTTTTCTGATAATACAGTGAAAACGTTTCTTTATAGGCCATACAGATGTACTATAGAAAGTATGTAAATCCCATGAAAATTATCAGTTTTTGATATCACATGATAAGGAAATGATAAATATATAAAGAAATGTTATAAATTCTAGCATCTCCTCAAAATCAAGGCGAAAGCTTGAGTTTAGAGGAAAAAATAATTGGCATTTTTGTTTGTTTTGTTAAGTCATATTTTTTTTTCCGTGTTCAAGTGGATCCGAAGGAAATCATGTTGATACTTTGACCATCGTTTCCTATAGATGGTGGCGTTTGTTGGTACTTCGACCACGCATATTGAACGTCCAATGTCGGAAACATGCAAAAAAAAAAGAGAAAAACAAAAAAGAATGGGAATGAGCTCTTAATTTGTTTCAACTCATTCAAATCATTTTCACCATTTTGACAAGGGATTTGAGTGTTTATCCATTAATCTTACTTATTTATTCTACCCTCTTCTCTTCTGTACAATAATCGCAACAATTAGTATTCTTTTGCCAATATATTATAAGACATGATCATGAGCAGAAACCAAGGTGGCAACTGGCAATTAAGGATTTCATTTTTTATCCGTCTTTATCAACTGCTGCATGAAATGACATTGCGTATCGTTGTAAATCTTTCCAAGATCCTAATATGCTCTCTGTTTCTTCTTCTCCAATTGTTGTTGTACGTTATTCTTATTTTCATTGTCGTCGTCCCAAATTATTGTCACCGCTCATGATCGATCTTGACGCATCGATCTGACATGAATTTGTTATATTGTGAGAGATTTTCGGATCAAAAAGAGCCATGAAGTGCTAGTTATTAGAGCTAGCATCTGCAGTATTGTTATATATATATATATTATGATGAAGAATTTCTTTACGGTAGGATCACTATGTGTACTCATTTATATTTGATAAATCTGGACTTGTACAAAGCGTCTCCTTTATACGAATTGGATAATATTCGAGATTCATCAAAGGACGTGGCCCTAAAGACTGGTTTGACCCAAGTGGATTTGAACTTTAGGCATTATAGAGGTGTTACAAAGACCACGATTTTTACCACTTGAATCAATCTCTCGAAGTTAAAAAGTATAAGTTTATACTTTTTCAATACAAATTTCAACAGATTTTCTCTTATATTCTCTATTCTTTTTAAATATTAATTTTCAGTAATTTTTTTTATTACTTTCTTAAACTACTAAAAAAGAAAAAAAAAAAAAGAGAAATGAATATGGATAAAAGAGAGAAAAATGATTTTTTTTTTAAAAAAAAAAATACATAAGCTAAAGTATTGCTTGCCTAAAAGTAATTAATCAGAAAGTTAAACATATCATTACCTAAAGGTATATAAAAAATGGGAATGCCTTGTAAATAGTATATTTTATTTGATAGTGTAGTTTTACACTTTTGCCCTTTATATTTCTTCTTCATTGTTAAGTCAAGTAAGATTATTTTTGTCTTTCACAATTTCTTTAATTTTTAAATTGTAAAATTACTATTTACAACCAGATAAAGACAAACAGTTACAATAAGATAAAAAGAGACAGTTATAACTAGATAAACATAGGTTCTGTTATATTTATAACTGCCTTCAAAAGCTACGAACACAATCAAACAGTTTCTTTAACTTTTGTTTCACAGGATAAGATTAAGATCAGATGAAACCTGGTGAAACGTCAATAATGTAACGTGAGTTCAATTTTCTTCTCCACCGAGAGTTTAATTTTCTTCTCCGTCGACTACAAATACTTTAAAGAACAAATAACAATTTTTTTTACTTTATTTTGAATTGCAACCTCATGTTTGGTTCATTTTCTTTAACCATCATTTTTTTTTTTCACCATTTTCTCAAATCTTTCTCGCTTTGTGGTATGGTTTTATGTTCAGCCAAGTGACATTATCTTAATTAATATTTTTTTAATTAATTTGTATGCTTAGAAATGTATATGTAATTGCAAAAATTTTCTTGAGTGTAATAGACTTCTTTTATAGGTGACAATTCCTTCGCTCGCCTCTATGCCTTCGTCGAGTCTAAGATTGAAGGTGCT
>FXXK01000973.1:60926-109251 GCA_900184695.1 Betula pendula | reverse complement strand
GTTCATGTTTGATCATTCTCTCTTAGTCTCATTTTTAATTTTGAGTTTTAGGCTCTGTTTGGTTATTGAGAAGATTGAGAATCTTAATCTTAATTTTTTTTTATTCAATTGAAGATATATGTGAAATTTAATATGACTTCTACGAGAAAAGCAAGACATCTGTTTGTAAAGAAAGATAATTTACATTATTTTCTGTTTATTGGTTTTTGTCATTTTTTAAGGTGGGTCTGGCCTCTTCCCACAAATGCAAACATTATGAATGTTCTTCTACAATGATTGTGATTTATTTGAACGTTTTGTTATATTCGAGATTTGGGAGTTTTAGAAGGTGGTAAAGAAGAGAAGAATAAGAAGAATACAGTGAACCCAATAAGAGATTCCGGCCATGGGTTGTAATAATGTAAAATCTCTATATTTTTCTTTTATAGTTTTGTTATACCCACTAATTATAGATTACAAAAATAATGTTAGATTGGTAGGATTTGAAATGGTTGTTGATTTTGGTGGGTATGTTGTTTAGACCCATTTCGACTGATTTTAAATTTTTCTTTTTAATTTATTTAATTTTGTTATTTGTATATCATTGTGTCACTCAAATTTATTTTGAAAATTGAAGTTAACAATTGCAAAGTTACAAGGTAACACATAGTATACATCACAATTAGAAATAGAGAAATACCTCACTTCCACTTTCGCGCTTTTAAGTGCACATTTTTTTACTTAAACTAAAAAGTATTATTTGATTCAAAATTCAATAGTAATCTATTTATAATATAATAATCATTATTAGTATATCATATTTTATCAATTTATAGTTTAACTTTATTCGTTTAGAAAATTAAATATCTATTTGTTCAATAATAAATATATATATATATAATGTTTCAATTATAATATTAACAATTATAGTGAAATATCATAAAGAGAACCAAGTACGTGCACTTGCTTGTCCAACTAGTGTTTTAAATAACGAGAATAAAAATGATTTGGCGTGATTTTTGTTTCATATCAGTTAAATTAAAAAAAAAAAAAAAAAGTTCTAGACAAGCCGCGGGAGAAGCAAAAACATTTCCCGGTAAAATTATGCAAACCCTAACTAGATGTAGGCCTTTAGGGTACAATATTCTTTCCTACTTTGATCGCATGAATTCAAGGGACGGGTACGTCATACGTGTCATTCTTGGCCATATGCGAGAAGAAATCTGAAATCCTCCATGGGAATGGAGAAAATAAGTATGAATCATGCTCTGCTTGTCTCGTCATTTGCGAGAAAACAACATCCAGGCTAAAACACAAACAGTGAAATGCGATTTCCTTGCCCCCACAGACGATGCAGTCGATGACAAAGTGACAGAAGTCCCGTGATGAAGATGATTTCAGGAAATTGAGGCGACTTTTTGGGACTTTTGGCAAGAAATGTGTAGATATTTAGGAAAACAAATGATTGCTTTCAATGTATTTTTGTTACGTTTTTTCACGGCTAGCTTTACTTGTGAGAATGAACATATCCAACTTAAAGAAATACATGTTGTAATTACACTTAAATTGTAATCCGAATAATTAGCAATGAGTGAGTGGGCATAAATATTCTATAAGAAATTAGTATAATTTGGGGCAACCAACCGGAATTGTGCAGAAGTTGAAGACAAAACCAAAGCAGAATGAAAACTAATAATGTTATTTAATAGAATGATATTGTTACAAAAAAAATCGCTAGTTTGTGTCGCTTAGTTAGCATTGTTTGGCAAACGATGCTAAAAATGGCGTCGTTAAAATATAACTGTACATTTATGATTGACATACAATTAGAATGTCGTAACTGTAAAAATTAGTTTTTAGATCAATATTTTTATTTATTTATTTTCTTACCTAAAGGTATATAAAAAATGAGAATGTCTCGTAAATAGTGCATTTTATTTTATAGTATAGTTTTACATTTTTGCCCTTTATCTTTCATCTTCATTGTTAAGTCATATAGAATTATTTTTGTCTTTCACAATTTTTGTAGTCTTTAAATTGTAAAATTACTATTTACAAACAGGTAAAGACAAACTGTTACAATAAGATAAAGAGATACAGTTATAACTAGATAAACATGAGTTCAGTTATATTTATAACTGTCTTCAAAAACTACGAATAGAATTAAACAGTTTCTTTATCAACTTTTGCTTGATATGATTAGATTAAGATCAGATGAAATCTGGTGAAATGTCAAGAATGTAACGTGAGTTCGATTTTCTTCTCTACCTAGAGTTCAATTTTCTTCTCCACTGACTATAAATATTTTAAAAAGCAAATAACAATTTCTTTACTTTGTTTTGAATTGTAATTTTAAGTTTGGTTCATCTTCTTTAACCATCATTTTTTTCACAATTTTCTCAAATCTCTCTCGCTTTGTGGTATGGTTTCATGTTCAGCCAAGTGACATTCTATAAATTAATATTTTTTTATTAATTTTTATGCTTAAAAATGTATATGTAATTGCAAGAATTTTCTTGAATGTAATAGATTTCTTTTCTAGGAGACAATTCCTTCGCTCGCCTCTACACCTTTGTCAGATCTAAAATTAAAGGTATTGTTTATGTTTGATCATTCTCTCTTAGTCTCTTTTTTAATTTTGAGTCTTAGGCTCTGTTTGGTTCTTGAGAAGATTGAGAATCTTAATTTTAATTTATTTTTTATTCAATTGAAGATATATGTGAAATTTTATATGACTTTTATGAAAAAAGCAAAACATCTGTATGTGAAGAAAGATAATTTACATTGTTTTCTTTTTATTGATCTTTGTCATTTTTTAAGGTGGATCTAGCATCTTTCTACAAATGTAAACATTATGAATGTCATTTTACAATGATTGTAATTTTCTTGAACGTTTTGTTGTATTCAAGATTCGGGAGTTTTAGAAGGTGGTAAGAAAGAGAATAAGAAGAAGAAGAATGTGGTGAACCCAATAAGGGATTCCGGCCATGGGTTGTAATAATGTAAAATTTCTACATTTTTCTTTTATAGTTTTGTTAGACCCACTAATTATAGATTACAAAAATAATGTTAGATTGGTAGGATTTGAAATAGTTGTTAATTTTGGTGGGTGTGTTGTTTAGACCCATTTCGACTGATTTCAATTCATTTTTTTTAAAAAAAAGTTTTTAAATTGGTTCTTTGTATGTCACTGTGTCACTCAAATTTATTTCGAAAATTGAAGTTACATTGCAAAGTTACAAGGCAATACTTAGTATACATACAATTATAATAGAGAATACCTCACTTCCACTTTCATACTTTTAAGTCCACATTTTTTATCCTAAACTAAAAAAGTATTATTTGATTCAAAATTCAATAGTGATGTATTTATAATATAATAATCATTATTAGTAATATAACATTTTATCAATCTATAGCTTAACTTTATTCATTTAGAAAATTTAATACCTACTTGTTCAATAATGTAGATATTATATATATATATATAATATATAATATTATTAATATATAATATATATATATAATTTAGTGAGATATAACAAAGGGAACCAAGCACGTGCATTGCACGTGCTGTCCATCTAGTATTTATAAAAAGGTCATTGATTGATTTTAATTATCACGTCATTTCAGTTGAATATTAATCGTAAACCAATCTAATAATAACGTTACCTAAAAATAGAAAGGTTGACGATTAAAAGCATGTTTAGGATTATATTGAGAAATATAACTTTTTATAAAATGCTTCGTTTTTAAGTTTTTTTTTTTAAAAGCGTGTTTTAACAATTTTTAAAGTAAAAAAAGTACATTTATAATTTTTTGTCAACCATGCAAGTTTTTTATTTGGCATAATATTTTAGATGCTAAAAATATTTTTTAAGTCTAAGCAAACTTTTTTTTTTTTAATGTAAGGGAAAAGGAAAAAAAAATTACAAAAAGGGTCATTATCACTCCAAGTCTAAGCAACGTTGAGTCGCTAGACACACGTACAAACTTGGACTTTGCAATCTCAATTTTGCACCAATTCTTACTTATACTTAAAGTACATTTCTTTTTTGGAGATGTGAACATATTTGCTCGTACCTGCGTAGCATATAATAAAGGTTATTTTGTTATGTATTAAGTATCATTAAATTCAATTTTTGATATGATCAAAGAAGAAAATGTAATTTCTAAAGACCGCAGTTGCATATAAATATGTAAGAGCATTAGCAGCAGCTTCTTTTAAACTTTTTTATAATGTAGGAAACAAAACCATTTTTTAGTTCCCTATATAAATGCACTCAACAGCAGCTTCTCTTCATCTTTATTTATATGAATTAAATACTATTTAAATTAAATGCTAGAAGAAAGAAAGAGAAAAGATAAATTATTTAAATATTATTTTAAACAAATGGTAGAGAAGAGAGAGAGAGGAGATAGAAAGTTTTTATATTAAAATAATGCTAAATGAACCATTTTTTGTTCCCTAGATGAAGGGAACAAAAAGTGATTCTCTTGGTATTTTTATAGTTTATGAAATACTTAGGAAAGCTGCTGCAATGACTTTTTTGTATTTTTTTAACAGTTTTCTCTACACTAGAAAAGAGAATAGAATTTAAAGGAAGCTGCTGCTAATGCTCTTACGGAGACAACTCATTGATGATGCGAAAGTTTGTATTTAATGGTCTCCATTCATGGTTTGTGGTGTGGGGCACATTAACAGGTAACCTAACTATGTCGCTCACTGTCTACTAGACTGAAGACCACCGTTAATCAATCATTGCAATAAGTTTAATTGGAATGGAAGACTATTCTATTTTCATTAGGCCTATCGTTACTGCTGAGCAATAAAATACCACGAGTTCTACTTAAAAAAAAAAAAGAAAAAAAAAGAGTAAAGAAAAACTCAACCCATTTTAGTTTTAGCGTAGATCAAAGCCATCTTAAACCCATTTTAGAAGCTCCTGCTTCACGAGGAGAGTTTTTTTTATACCCGACTTCACATTTATAGCGGTCTGACAATATTGTGGGCTTATTATACGATTATGGCTTACCGAATATGAAGATTAGAGTCTTAAAATCAATTAACTAATTTTCGGTTCAATATCAAGTAATACTTTTAGTATTAAATATTTGAGTTGTGAGCTTTGTCCATATAACTAGTTACCAATAAAACGTAGCACTTAACAAGTTTAAAGCCTTTATAGCCTTCGTGGGCGATTCACTTGAATTGCATTCGACCTAAAAATCATATAGCTGCAATTAGCGCCCCCATATTGTGAGATTCTCGGTTGATTACCGATATCCTTCCATCCGGAGAGGTACGGGATATTCTAGGCATGAATAGTCCGATTTGAATGATATCTGGCGGGGTTGATATTGCGCATTGTTCTGTCCGGCTTGAATTAGAACCTTGGGTCTTCCCGGTGGGCTTTTTTATGATGGGCTCATGAAACCCTCTCCATATTGGGCCCAATACCCAACAGTGGGGGTGGTGGTGAACATATGAGATCGATCGTGCGGGTGCATAGATAGATCATATACGTTTCCGCAACCCACTACAATTTATGTTTTCACAAAAACAAAAAAAAAGAAAAAAGAAAAAAACCCACTACAAGTCTACAATCTACAATTACATCGTTTAATGGCCCACAAAAAAGAATAACGTTAGAAACTAAAATTTTATTTATAATTATTTTATAATGTTAGTGTAACAATTTTAATTTTCTCTTAGATTAGTCCTATCATATCAATATTGAAACTATCATATTAATATTATAAAATATTTATAAAATAAAAATATAATATATAATATTAATTAACAAAAAAATGTCCGCATTTATTTGTTTTAAAAAAAGCCATTATCAATAGAGGCACACCATAGTTATTAGATACTTAAAAAAAACATAGTTATTAAATAGTTTTTCTTGATAAAATTGGAAAGTATGAGGTTTTTTAATGAGTATTGTTAGATATATTTTTATTTAGGTGATTTTTAAAATTTTTATTAAATTTATAATAAATTTTTATTAAATTTTAATTTAATTGTAGTTTTAAAAGTCATTTAAATATATATAAAAATAATTGTAAAAAGGTAAAAGCGTGTGTAGTATTATTATTATTGTTTTTAATTTTCATAAAAAAAAAGGGAAATGTTTTTCATATTTACAAAAAAATAAATGAAGATTACTTAAGTTGAATTAAGAAAGTCCCTGAAGGGCGCTGAAGAGCTACGCTCAGCGTAACAGCAAAGCGTCCCTGCCAATCGGATGTATTTTTATTTGAAAAAAACAATACCGGTAGTAGCATTAGAGGCGAGTAAACTCCCTTTATAATGCACTGAAGCACTACTCTCTCTGCTTTTAACAGCAAAGCGTCTCTGCCAATCCCACATTTTTTTATTTGAAAAAAAATTAATCACTCTCTCTCTCTCTCTCCCCTCACACTACTGACACTCTCCTAGAGAGAGAAACACTAATCAGAGATACAACCAGATTTAAATCACAATCCCTCTATAGGAGAGAGAGACGCAAAAAGCACTTCCCTCTCTCTCTCTCTCTCTCTCTCACTCACACTATACCACCATTTTCAAGCCCGCACTTTCTCTCCTCTGTCCCTGTCTCTGTCTCTCTCTAGATATATATATTTATATATATCTGTATACCTGTATATCTGTATCATATATATAATCTGATTTGATGAAACCCTAGCTTCTGGATCCTGAGAGCGAGGTGCATTTGGATGTGAGATTTGTAGGTAGTAGAATCGGTCAGATCAGCTATGGCGGAGTTGTCCGAAGAAGGGGGAGCGGTGGCGCCGGAGACGAGCAATGGTGGTGCGGAGCCGACGGCTACTCATACGCCGCCGGCGCCACTGATGGTGTCAGGATCGTTCAAGGAGGGGAAGAGCTCGTCGCGGAGGAGGGCGTCGGTGAGGCCGAGCCTGGACGCCGACGAGTTCATAAACCTGCTGCACGGGTCGGATCCGGTCAAGGTCGAGCTCAATCGGCTCGAGAACGATGTCCGAGGTGCGGAATGCGGCTCGATCCGGTGCGCTTCCAGCTGATTTGGATGGGCTTCGTGTTGATTCTCTTTTCTTGGTTTTTGTGTTTGTGTTTGTGCAGATAAGGAGCGAGAGTTGGGAGAGGCCCAGGCGGAGATCAAGGCCTTGAGGTTCTCTGAACGGCTTAGAGAAAAGGCCGTTGAAGAGGTCATTTCTAGTTTTCTTCTTTTCTAAAACATGTTATTCTGGAGCTTTTCTTTGTATTTATTGTTTTCATTGATAGATTAGATGTGTGCTTATTTAAACATTATGTTGGTGTATCTTCAATTTATACGGATTCTTAATGATAACAAACACAAATAATAGGGATTTGAAGTCCATTGAGGATGGGGAATTTTTGTTTGATTAGTTGGTGTACTTGTATTATCGGATTACTTGTTTTTCTAAATTGGTGGAAATGGATTCATTCTTTAGCTCTACACATACGGGATTTATCTAGCTCATTATGCTTTGCTTATCGTACTATGTCAATGCTAACTGTCTAATCTAACAGCATAATATCTCACTTAACTTCCCTGAATTTTTCGCATGCTTTGTGGTAGTCTTGACTCTAAGTTAGCATACAGCTTTTTAATTTGATGTATGTGAGAAGAACTTACTGGTCTTGTTGCTGATCTGAGTTCATTTCTGTTGTTTGTGGTTTGGGTTCCCTCCTAACCTGGCTTATAATGTCCAAATATTAATTTGCATTTAATTGTTGAAGTTTATTCATTTACATTGCTTCTATTGTTTCTGTTGATTTTAGGGTCAATGTTTATCCATTTGATGGTTCGGAATCTTATCTGTTAATGTTTTGGGATATCAATGCTAATGTATTCACAAGATTAGGATATCAGTCCATCTAGAATTTTGTAGTTTATCATTGGAGTTTTGGCATTCTTGCTTTGTTGCTTATAACATGTAACTCATTGTTGAAGATGGACTTTTGGTTATTTTAGAGGAATCCATAATTCCATCAAGAATATTCTTCTTTCACATATCCTATTATGAGTTGTGTTCCTTGGGTTAAAGCTTTGTTGTCTCCTTAACATGCCACTCATCTTTTGACATGGATTTCAATGCTAATGATGAGGCTCAAATTTTAACTGGATTTTATTTATGCGATGTATGCTAATATATAAACTGTTTAATTGGTGATTTCAGTATGTAAGAAAATGTCAGTAGCTTTAATCTAGTACTTTTAATCATTTTTGCAATTAGCTTGTGGGTCCTTTGTTTCTGTTTTGACATCTAGATTGCTTGTTGATGTTTCTGAGAGTAAATATTTTGGGCTTGCATTGCATTGGCTGCTTTCAGAGAAGTTCAAGTATTCTAGTTTATCATTTTTTTTTTAACAAACGTCATATATTTGATCAGGGATTGTTTTCTTTCATTGTTTTTTTTTTTTTAACCTAATGTTTTGAAGTTATAATATTTCGTTGAAATGGATACTGAATTTGTTTCTCCATTTTTTTTTCGATCATATTGTAGCTCACTGAAGAACTGTCGAAGGTTGAGGAGAAGCTGAAGTTGACAGAGTCTTCTCTAGAAAGCAAAGTATTGCTCAAAGACTTTCAATTTCTGTTCTGATTTTGATTCTTGTTGTCACGATTCTCTATTTATTCTACAAAAAATGTTTTGCAGAATCTTGAAATAAAGAAGATTAACGATGAGAAGAAGGCTTCCATGGCAGCCCAGTTTGCTGCTGAAGCCACTCTTCGAAGGGTTCATGCTGCCCAGAAGGATGATGATATGCCACCAATTGAAGCCATTCTTGCGCCTCTGGAGGCCGAGCTCAAGCTTGCTAAGCAGGAGGTATGTCCTGTGTTTCTGAGTGATAATGGTGTTCTGACATCCTGTGACCAGGAAAAGAACATCCTGTCGCCAGGAGAAGAACATCCTGTTGCAGGAAAAGATTTGAATATAATCTTTTTCTTCCGTTCTTTTTTTTTCTTTGCTGTCATCATAAAGGAACAAAAAGGATCTATTATAGTGATTATTTTAATTCTGCCATTGATTACTCACCTTAATTCCTTGCAGATTGCAAAGCTTCAAGATGATAACAAAGCATTAGATCGTCTTACGAAATCAAAAGAAGCTGCTTTACTTGAAGCTGAGAGGACAGTCCAAGTTGCCTTGGCAAAAGCCTCTATGGTAGATGATCTCCAAAATAAAAACCAGGAGTTAATGAAACAGATAGAAATATGCCAGGTAAACAAAATCTTGCATGATATTCTTTTCCCCAAGTGTAGATCTTGGGATGTGTATTCTTTCAGATGGCATAGATCTATGTCTACTGCTTGTGTGTTTTAGGAAGAAAACAAAATTTTGGACAAAATGCATAGACAAAAGGTTGCAGAGGTTGAAAAGCTTACCCAAACTGTACGGGAGTTGGAAGAGGCTGTTCTTGCTGGTGGTGCGGCTGCAAATGCTGTGAGGGATTATCAGCGGAAAGTTCAGGAGATGAACGTAACGTCCCTAACATAATTGAATGCTCAATCTTGGAAGTTGCTTATCTTTTTACCTATAATTTTCCTCTAGTGGGAAGCAATCCTTGAAGTGGCAAGGTTTGATTTTTGTTCCTCAGGAGGAAAGGAAAACACTTGACCGGGAGCTGGCCCGTGCGAAGGTAACTGCAAACAGAGTGGCCGTAGTGGTTGCAAATGAGTGGAAGGATGCTAATGACAAAGTGATGCCTGTAAAGCAATGGCTTGAAGAACGGAGATTCTTGCAGGTAAATGTTGACTTTTATTTCTTTGTGCTTTGATACTGAGATCTTATTGAGTTTCTTTTTTTGAAGAAAACCTTTCTTATTCGGCTTTTTGTACTTTCCATCTTCGAATTATTGCCAAACTATGTTGTTTACAGGGAGAAATGCAGCAACTTCGGGACAAGTTTGCTATAGCTGAGCGAGCTGCAAAGACTGAAGCCCAGTTGAAGGTAATCATCTAGTTTTATAGGTCATGTCATAAAGTAACTGTGCCATATGTTTCTTCTGTAGGTGAAAGTAGAAATTTTTTCTTTATCTTTTTTCAGGAAAAATATCATTTACGACTAAAAGTGCTGGAGGAGAGTGTGAGAGGATCTTCTAATAGTAACACTCGCAGTACGCCAGAGGGACGTAGTATAAGCAATGGACCTTCTCGTCGTCAGTCACTGGGTGGAGCTGATAACATCTCAAAATTAACCTCCAATGGCTTTTTTTCTAAGAGAGCACCAACATCTCAATTTCGATCTTCTTTGTCCTCTAGCACCAGTGCAGTATTGAAGCATGCTAAAGGCACTTCAAAATCATTTGATGGTGGCACAAGGTCCTTGGATAGGGGTAAGATTCTCTTGAATGGAACAAGCCCCAGTTATACATTCAACCAATCTTGTGAGGGGACGAAGGATGGTGAGGCAAATAATAACTGGAAAGGAAGTTCGGATGATAAGCCAAATGAGTTCCAGGCGGTGGATACAGAGGATAGCGTCCCAGGGGTTTTGTATGATTTACTGCAAAAAGAGGTGGTAGTTTTGAGGAAAGCTGGCCATGAGAAAGATCAAAGCCTGAAAGACAAGGATGATGCTATTGAGGTTGATTTCTTGTCCTTACTGTTTTATGATTCTATAATTACACCTCTAGTTAATCTTTGGTTTCAATTGGTGCTTTTCAGATGCTAGCAAAGAAGGTAGAGACATTGACCAAGGCAATGGAAGTTGAAGCTAAGAAGATGAGGAGAGAAGTAGCTGCCATGGAAAAGGAGGTAGCTGCCATGCGTGTAGAGAAAGAACATGAGAATAGGGCCAAGAGGTTTGGTAATGCAAAGGGTCCAGTCAACAGTGCTCATCTGCTTCCTTCAAGGTACTTCTTAATATCTCTTCACCTCAAGGTCATGCTTGCGCCAAATTAGTTGCATCATTTAGTCAATGCATTGCCCTTCACATGAAGTTGTTCGATGATTCTCAGATTAGCAGTCAATATATGACTTGCATGAATTTTCCCTTCCAGTTATGCATATTGATGTTTGGGTTTTTCTTTTACTCTAAAGATTCAAATTTCATCTTTCTTTTTTTGTTTCTATTCTCAGGTTGAAGTTATTTTAATTAATTTCCAACATATACCTTTTTTACTCACAAAAGTAAAATTTTCCTGAATAGCTAGATATGGGCTATATTTGGACAGAAAATTGTTGTAGTTGACTATGGTTTTTAATAAGCCCGTTCAGCAACATGTTGATTTGTCACACCAAATATTAATTCAATGTACTCAGCTAAATGTCGGTCTAAATTATAGGCTTTTTTCTCCCTCTCAATTCTCAATAAGATGCTGAGGCACGTTCATGTTTGTTGCTCCCTCAGTTTTGTGGTATTTCAAATTAACTTTTCATTATGTAACCTCGTATTAATTCTGTTAAATAAATCTAGAGATAAACTTAGTGTGTAAATTATACAACAGTAGTAATGTAAGTAATGGAATAGATAAATTTGAGTGACCTCACACAGTTGGATTTGGGGTAGAAAATGAAATATATTCAGGTCTTTCTAATTGAGCCTTAATTAAAGAGTTCTTAGGGTTGACAGTAGGGATTCCACATTTTGTCATTGAATTCTGGATCACCAGTTCTTTTGCATCCATTGTTCAGTGGTCACTCTCTCTCTCTCATTTAGTTTTTTTGAAGAGCTATAAATTCTTTTTGAATCTTTTTATGGCTCTTCAAAAAAGTTGTGGCTACTTGATTACTCTCCATGAAGTATGTTTCCTTTGCTTCTAAGTCGCAGAAAGGGGTGATGATAGGTGGGGCTGGTTTAGGTTTGAAGCTTTTGATGTATGTTCTCAATTCCATTGGACACCAATTGGTCCTGTAGAATAAAAGGAAAAAGGGTGAAATACACTTTTGGCCATTGAAATTTAGCCTACGTTTGATTTTTGCCCTTGGAAATATAAAAAGTTTCAATGTCCCCACTAAACATTAAAGGTTAGCAATTTTGTTCTTCCTTCCGTCACTCAAAAATTGAAAATGCTCATGCGACTGGTAGAAAGCTAATGTGGCATGGTTATAATTTGATGTGGCATGCATGGCTGATGGATGGAAGGATGAAATAGCTACGTTTTAAATTTATTGGGGAAGAAATTGAAACTTTTTAAATTGTAGGGGCGAAAAATAGAAATTGGGCCAAATTTTAAGGGATTAATAGTTTATTTCAAACAAAGAAAACCCTCATCATGATGCATATTCTCATCAGTATTCTAATTTACATGATGTAATTTACGGTTAACATGCATCCTCAATGTCTTCTGTTTACCCCTTTCCTTTCAGGGGAAAAAATAAAAAATTCTTTTATATAGCCTTTATTGCTTGCTACACTTTCCTGGCATGTAAGGGGCACAATAGGCACATGGCCAGATATGCAGACATGCACATAGACAACTGGACTAGATCCTCTATAATTAGCATTCTACAGTTAAAACCCTTTTATATTAATAATTTTTGAGGAAACAACTTGGTTTGATTTTATAATAATCACACACATACACACTGTAATTGCTGATATCTTTGCCATAATTAATATTAGGCATCAAAATTGTACTGTATTTTTATTTATATTATATAAGAATTCATCGGATTGTAAGTTTATAAATTAGACTTGCATGTGAAAAACCAAAAGGCTCAATTCTTAAAGAAGAATTTTGTTAGGTTCATTTTAGAGTAATAGAGTACACTATTCTGTTAAAAATGTGTCGGTAAAATATTAGTATGAAAACTTGTTAAATGTATGGACATATGCACACTAGCACACTAGCTTGACAATTTTATAAGGATGCATATAATTAATAATTGAGAGGGTACAAAGTGATTATTAGTCTTAACAAAAACCTTTTTTTTTTTTTTTTTCGTCTTATATATATATATTTCTGACAATAAATTATTTGCGACTTTGAGCATGAATTATTGGCCGGCTTACTGAGGAACCTTGCATACAATTTGGCTGTGGCCTTTTATCCATTCTTTATCTAAAGGCAGTGAAAAAGTTTCGAGGTTACGGCTTGGTGGTGGTGGTGGCGGTGGCACCACTTTATTCTAAATTTTCAAAATGTCTGTTTGGAATGTCATAGTTCAAAACGTTTGGCTGGTCCAAGGCTCATGTAGGGAACTACCTTTGTTTTCTTATTTTCCCCCAATAATCGGAAGACATTGACCATAAATTATAGTTGCTGATAATTATTTTTTGCATAACTTATTAAAGTTGAGGAGTCCTTGGATTTTTGCAGAAATGTGGCTCGAGGTGGGTTAACACGCAGCACCCAATGACTAGAAATCTTGATGCAGCTGCAGTAAATCTGCATAGGCCTTGTTCTTTTTTCTTTTTATTTTTTATTTTTAAATTTTCCCCTTATTTCGTGATTGACTATATGTAACCGGCATGCCGACGTCTCTACATTCACTGAAATTGGCGGAGAGAAGAAAATCCAGAAAGAGAACGGAATTTGAGGAAGAAATCGGTATGCTTCTGACGTAGACTGTAATTCCTCTGCTTAGGGGCTCAGTAAAAAGCAAAAAAGGAAGATAATTGACTTTGGGCTAACATATTGTCAGGTTTTCTTTGAGTGGCCATTCGTGTGGTTGTATAGGTAGCTTATTGGTTTTTACTTGTTCCTTCCCATTCTCATTTTGCAGTTTATATTTTGTATTCTGTGTCTAGTGTGATTGTTGTTGGTTCAGGTTTGTTAATATTTTGTAATCAGATCAAGATCAGATGTTCTATGGTTGTGTTATTCCATCTATAGTTCTCGTTGGTTATAAATCTATTGTAGAATCATTACTGGACAAGCACCTGTTCTTAATTTGCCTTTTCTTGTTTTATTTCAATCATGTTAATGGGGTGGAAGCTGGGCTAAAAACTGTAATATGCTTACTTCACCTGGTCAAAAAATCGCGGAACTATCATATGGGTGTTGGAAAGAGGAACACTGAAATTGGGGTTACCCAGAAATAAGACTGATCCGGTTTGTCATACAACTAGGATGATTACAAGTGCTAATTGAAAGATTAGTTTTCACAGCTACATTATTAAGTTGTATATTAGTCATCCAAATAACTGTTTAACCTTTAAAAGGTATAGAGTGGGAAAGACCTACCTTGACCTTTTTGTTCCCCGTTGTGATCCAGAAAAAACAAAAAAAAAACCTTTAAAAGGTTCCAGTGTATTTTCGTTTCTTCAAAAAAAGAAAAAAAAAATAATGGCAATGTGATATCAATGCTTATAAGCGCAACAGTGGCAGCTTGACGTGCGTGCATGTCAAAGTTTTAATGCCCAAGAGGAGAACATTGCAATAACATTTTCCGCGTCTGTTATCAAAAAAAAAAAAAAAAACCAAAAAAACCAAAAAAATATTCTGTTAGACCCTGTTCTGGGTTCTATTTTGTTTTTTTCTCTTCTGAAGCACTCGTATAATCCATGTTAGAAGACCGCAGTGGGAGGAAAATGCAAAAAAGAAAAAAAGGGGGGAAAAAAAAAAGCAAAGGAGAGAGTTTGTTTATGGTGGTCAGTGTGGAATAATTTATCACATTTTAGCTCCAAAAATTGGAAAATTACATACATATTCTAACGTGAAACATGCAACTAGCATTCCTGTAACCGTTTATTCCGTTTATTTTCTCTCTCTCTCTCTCTCTCTCTCAGATTGGCATTCTGCACCTAACCCTTTTCTGCTTCTGTGATTAGATTTAAACCCTCATTCTCGATCCCGCATTCTAATCTGGGATCCAAAGCATTCTCTTCGCTCAACCCAAATCCGATCGTGCATTTTTCCTAACTTTCTTAGATCTTGGATCTCTTCCAATCCCGAAATGGCAACCATGGAGAGCTTGATTGGCCTCGTCAACCGCATCCAGCGAGCCTGCACCGTCTTAGGCGATTACGGCGGCGAGGGAATGTCGCTATGGGAAGCTCTTCCTTCGGTCGCCGTCGTGGGAGGCCAGGTTTCCATCTCTTCACGTCCTTTTCTTTCTTTCACTTTTGCTGCAGGATCACCCTTTTTCCATTTGGTTTCAAAATGGTTGTTTTTTTTTTTTTTGGGTGGATATCAGAGCTCCGGGAAATCGTCGGTCTTGGAAAGCGTGGTTGGAAGGGACTTCCTGCCTCGTGGATCCGGTAATTCTTCATTGTTTGTATTATTCTCTTTGATTCGTGACGTTAGATCTAGTTATTCATAGTCACCAAGAAATTTGAGCTCAGTAGAGTGGAGCTTTTGATATTTAGTTTGTTTTATTCTGTGATACATTTTTAGAGTATCCAAGTGGAGCTATTGAACAATTAATGCTGTGCATCATATTCATGCCTCTGGCGACCTTGGCCTCTCCTTTCTATTTCAAGTCATGTTGGTCACTTTTAGGGGCGAAACCAGGATATTTGGTATAGGGGGACGAACTTATATAAATATATAAGCACATAAATACGTATAGTCTCTCTATATGTGTGTTTTTGTGAGTTGATATAAAATAGAAGTAGAAAAGTCTTAACAAAAAAAAAAAACAGATATTTCCATCATATTCCACACTTTTGCTTCAAAAATACATAAAAATAAATAAATAAATGCAAGAAAAAATGAGACCATTGTAATATATGGCCTTAATCTATAGACTATTACACGTAATCCTCTTGCCTGTGAAACATATGGAACTAAAATCGTGTATTCATGCTGGAAGAATAGCAAAACTATGAGAAAAAATTTAGAAGGGGAACGAAAATATTATTTTGGAGGGTCAATTTATAAAATATCTATATTTTAGAGAAAATTTTAAAAACATTTGGGGGGACATTCGTCCCCCCACCACAATAGGTAGTTCCGCCCCTGGTCACTTTATTGATTTTTAAGAATATGTAGTATGTTCTTCTCTTTGACTAACACGGAATTTGTTATTGTTATCGTTCTATGATTCTAAGGTATTGTTACACGGAGGCCGCTAGTTTTGCAACTTCATAAGACAGAAAGGGGGCAGTCTGAATATGCAGAGTTTCTCCACGCACCAAAGAGAAGGCTTAGCGATTTTGGTATGTTAACTTTCAATAAAAGCTGCAATTTTCTCTTGGATTGTACCTATGGGCTAATGTAATGATAAACTGTTTCTTTTATCTTTCTAAATTTGTGTTCCTGTTTTTGGCATACTTGAAATGATTATGTACCACGGTTAAACAGTAGCTTTAAAGAATTCTTTGATGCAACAGTGCATATGAATTGCTTCTATTGCCGAATTCTTGGGTGAAGTTTTATCTTGAGATGAGGACGATAGGGTTGAAGGTGATGTTGGGTGTTTTGAGGCTTCTCTTAGATATGCTAATCTGAGATGTAAACTTATATGGAAAATCTATAATGCTATGACTACAGGTGCAACAGAAAGATTAAATCAACTAAAATATTATAGTCATTACCTTAGATGGTATTGTTGTTTACGTTTGCTTATACTTGAAATGATATATGTTTAGTTCCAACTACTTGGTTTGGCTGCAAGAATGAGATTTTCCCATTTAGCTTCATTAATCTTTCAGAGAAATGTTCACCATAAGATCCCTGGTGACCATATCTTTTGGCACCGCCTCTGCCCATACTCCTTTCCTTACCCTTCCAGCTTAACCTTGTCAAACACTAGAGAAATGTACTATCAATCTACATCTGAGCATCATTTAAGTGAAGATACTAATGTGGCGTTTGGTTCGGGGAATTTAACATTCTTTCAGCATCCACATTCACAAGAATGTGATGCCAGAGAATTTGGATTCCTAGAAATGTGACTAAAACCACGTTTGAGAATAACTAGGAATCTAATAGGATTCTCGGGAATATGAGATTCCCATGTTTGGTTTATTCCCTAGACATCTTGTAGGAATTATTTATGCTTCCCAAAATATCTTTATGTTTCTCTCTTCAAGTGCATAAACACTGTTTGATACAAAAATTTAAAAATTAAACCAAAATGTACTAGAGAAATGTACTCCTTTCTCTTAACCTTGTCAAACACTAGAGAAATGTACTATCAATCTACATCTGAGCATCATTTAAGTGAAGATACTAATGTGGCGTTTGGTTCGGGGAATTTAACATTCTCTCGGCATCCACATTCACAAGAATGTGATGCCAGAGAATTTGGATTCCTAGAAATGTGACTAAACCCACGTTTGAGAATAATTAGGAATCTAATAGGATTCTCGGGAATATGAGATTCCCATGTTTGGTTTATTCCCTAGACATCTTGTAGGAATTATTTATGCTTCCCAAAATATCTTTATGTTTCTCTCTTCAAGTGCATAAACACTGTTTGATACAAAAATTTAAAAATTAAACCGAAAATGATATGAAGGAAAAACAATATATAAACCGTTGTTTTTCTTTCATTTCCCAAATTTGTGGAATAAAATAGTTTTGCACTTTTATATACAGATTTTACAAATGGTCACAATCAAACAAAGAAAGTAGCATTAAAAAAAAAAAACTATAACAAAATTCCCACATAGTCAAACGTTTCTTGTACAACCATAATAATCCAATAAAAGTAAAAAAGAAAATGAAATAGTAGTATCAAAAAGTTAAAAAGTTAGTTTTTACAGAAAGTTATAGAGAGTGGCTTGATACTTTATCCTAACTATATCTTTCACAAGTTTACCCATCCATCTGTTCCTTAGTAATTACCAGGCCTCCATCCAACAGACCTATTATAATTCAAAGTCATCTTACTAAAAGCAGGGGTAAGTTTCTCCACTTACCTTGAGTTAAATATTCCTTGATTGCTGTTGGAAAAGCTGGGCAACTAATTGAAGCACTAAATTCAAAGCAGTCAAACAAATGTCCGTGTTTTCAATAACACAGACTATGAACTTTTGACAAATTAAAAATTCACCAATATTGATAAAATTCTGATGTAATATCTCATCCACATTATTTGGCTGTCAGTTATGTACTTGGCAATATTTCTTCAATATATATATTTTTTTCCAAAATAAGAAGTTTGACATTTATGAGGTTTATTCATTAATCATTTGCTTTGTCATGCTATCATGGGATAGAAGATAAACTAAAATTGTATACAACTTTGCTCCAAATAATGTGTCTTTTTGCTTATCCAGCTGCTGTGCGTAAGGAGATCCAAGATGAAACAGATCGTATTACTGGGAAGTCAAAACAAATCTCTAACATTCCAATTCATCTGAGCATATATTCTCCAAATGGTTTGTATTTATTTATTGTTTAACAGAATATTAACAAGTTATGCAAATGAATTATGTTGTCCTTTATATAAGCCTCATTCATTCACTCACCACTGTAACTTGTTCTTGTTTGTGTTTGCATCCCCCTGATTTGGAGTTTTATTTTAAAGAAAAAGGAATATTGTCTGTTAGGAGTTTTCGACTTGAGAGTTAACTACATAGGGAAAGACAAGACATGGTGTATCAACTGAGTAGTTTGGTCATTATGATGAGAGATGTCCCCTCACCTTTAATGGTTTGTGTTACTTTTTTTACTGAGTAGGTTTTTGCTCTCCTTGAGGTCCATCTTCAAACTTGTAAACTGCCTATTACCCTTGTTTGCTAATAAAAAAGATGAACTAAGTTGCATTTATTTAGTATATTTCTGTTTGCTATTAATACTCTTACAAGGCCCTGGTTGTCTGATTTTATTTGTTGCAGGAACTTTCTTTATTATTGAAGTAGTTACATACTAATAACTGTTGAGTTCTGAACTTGTGTGCTTCTCTTTCGGAATGGAAAATTATTCTGTCCTAGGGAAATTCACTCAAAAGTTTATTGAGATCACAACTAAGAGAAATATTCTTTTTGATTAGATTGCATTTAACATGTATCGTGCCCATCTTTAAGTTCTTAGTATCTGCATTATCATTTCAGTATTAAACTTTTTATGGCTTTTCTTTGGTCAGCATTTCTCAGACACGTATTGAACACTACGTGATCACAATCTTTAAGAATAACAGTTAACGATCATGATTTTGAGTAAGCAATCAATAATGAATCTGAGTTAACACAAGATACTTATGTAATGTTGAACCATAATGTATAGAAAATCTTAAATGGTGAAGTAGACTTGAAGAATTACAAGAGATGTTGACAAGGACAGATGCTGGAATGTGGAGGTTTATAGTAAGAAAATACTTCTGCTATGCAACTGCAGAAATAATACCTATTGTGCACCCACTGCCAAGTGCTTAAAGTGATATGGAAAATCCTAGCTGGAGCATGCACATTGATGAAGATTTCGAGTGATAGAACCTGTATAAATTTTATAAGTCATGGACCATATTAATCTTGCTTCTTGACAAAATGAGATGAGAATTTTTCTTTAGTAAGTATTAAATAGAGGATAATAAGTAAAAGCAGAGAAGCTAGAGGTATGATTTTGATCTAAGGACCAGATTGTGGTTCCTATAAAAATTGGATGTTGTATAATAAAGAATGAGTTCATTGTCAAATTGTCATCATTATCTATTTCTGTGATTATCCTATGAAAGTAAAAAAAGAAAAAGATCTTGAAACGATAATATGGTTTAACTAGTAAAGTCTCTTGCATTGGACCAGAGATCTGGGATCAAATTCTGTTTTCACCAGGGTTGGGGGTGCAAGGGAAGGGAGAGGGCTACCACCCACTAAGTATCCCACAGGCCTATTGGGCCTCCAATAGAGAGAGAGAGAGAGAGAGAGAGAGAGAGAGAGAGAAGAAGAAGAAAAATGACTGCAACTCGTGCCCACACTTGAAAATACATTTTTCAATTAAAGGTTTCCATTCTTTACTGGTTGTTTACTGTACATTTTCGTAACACTAGGATAGGAAAAGAGTTCTTTGTATGTTAGATCAGTTCACAGATATAGTTGACTAATAGAGATGGAATTGAACTGCCTTCCATTCTAGATGTGATATTGACAGGGTTATATGAATTATCCCCTTAAGATTCATTTGCTTAGCAAACATCTAGTGCAAAATTCTTCATTTTTTCGGAGTCGCATCTTTAGGGAATGGAAGACATGAGTTGAATATTTCTGTTAGTTGTACAATACATACTGATTATAAGTTTTGTTTATCCTCAATCTGCAACCGGAAGTGTGATGGACCAGAGGCCAAATTTTGAAGCTAGGCATCTTATGTAGATTCTTATTGGAATTCCTAGTCCTTCATATAAAAGTATGAACAGTGAAGCCCATCCTTATCAGAAGCTTAAAGTGTTAACATCATAGACATGAAAAGATTGAGCATTGGTACATTTTTCTTTCTTCCTTCTATGCAAGCACTTGTGAGCTTTCTTGTATTTGTTCTACGCTTTAGTAATTCTAGTTCTCTTTATTCATTTCTATATTTTTTGCTATCTTCTGTTTTTTAGATAAACTCTTTTGTTAGTTTCTTGTATCTCTGTATTGGTTTGATTTTGTGATGATTAAGTGCATGGTTTGTCTGGCAGTTGTAAACTTAACCCTCATAGATCTTCCGGGCTTGACAAAGGTTGCTGTAGGTAATTTCTATTATACTTTTTGTTTTTCTAAGGTTACCGTAGGTAGTTTTTATTTTACTTTTTGGTTTTCTCTAAAGCAATGAACCCCTTTCTTTCTTCTGGTAAGAGTAGTCAATCTACACATTTGGATATGCGATGAAACAATTGTCTTTTGCAGAGGGACAGCCAGAGACTATTGTCGAAGATATCGAAAACATGGTTCGTTCTTATGTTGAGAAGGTGAGGATGCTTTACATTCTTGATGAAAAACATAAATTTGCTAAAGAAAAAAGGCAATGCTCAGGTATGGGGAATCTACAAAATAGAGGGTATAAACAAGATTTCAATCAAGACCAAGTTAGTAAATCAAGAAAAGAAGATTCAGCTCCCTGCCCAATCATCTCCTTCAAAGAGTTAAGATATCAAGAAATCAAATGTTGTCTTGAGATAGTTCAAATCATAAAACAAATTATGTTTATTTGACTCCTTTAAAATGCACCAAAGAAGCAAAAGGAGCCACTCTTTACACAAACTTGTTACCTCAGATGAATGCCACAATCCACCTCCTACAAATATTGTTGAAGTACCTCCAATTTATCCCTACAACTCCAAGAGAATTAGTATCCACTTATAACGATTCACTTGTCGATGAAGCATACTGACCAACTTCTAACTTGCCCAATTATAATTTGTTTAGAATTATGAATTCCAACTAATGAAATGATTATGTGTAACATAGTTATCTCACTTGGATGTCGACATAAATAGTAAGAGAAATGCTATTTTTTCGTCTCCCATCCGTTTCCATTCATATATATTTCAAATCCACCATTGAATATATAGGACCCACATGTAGGTCTTATAGATCAAATGGTGAATTTGAAAAAGAATTGGATAAGAGATGGATGAGAGATGGATGAGTAGCAGGTCTCAAATAGTAATTCCTTCGGAGGTGAGAAGCAATAGATTCCACTTATCTTGATATGTTTAATCACCATCGCCTAAAATCCCACAGAATGGGACAAAAGTTTAGTATATTCTTATTCTTCATGTAGATATCTCATTCACCACCTTCTTAAATTGTAACTGAGATTAGTTTTTAGAGGACACAGCCGCAATCTGTGTTATTCACCTCCTTAAATCTTTTAATTTTCCTTTTTGCCAAAATTATTGTGGCATGCTGGAGCTGGCTTGGCATCTGAAAGGAAAGGGTGGGAGGGTTCAATTCTTACTACAGACCAGAAAAAGAGGAATTTATGCTTCAATTTTCTTTTCTTAGTCTGATGTATTTCATGTTTGTGGCGATTACTTTTGATTGCATTAGCGATATATTTACTACCTAGCATATTTCTAGAATTGTAAGGGTTTAGAATCTAGGAAATTGTTGGCACAATAATTATTTCTGTGTTCAAGTTTCTACATATGCTTATTTCATCTAACAGACTTTCTAATTTGTAGCCAAACTGCATTATATTGGCTATTTCTCCTGCTAATCAAGATATTGCCACTTCGGATGCTATAAAACTTGCAAGAGAAGTCGATCCCACAGGTACTATAAAGTAGGTTCCATAAGTTTAAGGCTAGAGTTCTTTGCATTTAGCATCGGCTTGTTTGTTTTGTGAGCAAAAGGTTTATTGTCTGCTACATTTTGTATTTACAGGTGAAAGAACATTTGGTGTACTCACAAAACTTGATCTGATGGATAAGGGAACAAATGCTTTGGATGTATGAATTCAATGATACTCACTTCATAAGTTAATCATACTACACATATTAAATTTATGAGTGCAATAACTTAACCGTCATCCATGGTTATTTTCTGCCTCTGGCCTTCTGTTTGATTATTTATTTATTTATTTATTTCCATTTATGGGGCACTACTGAATTTTAGTCTCTTGAGGATCACATTAAGTCTGGTAGTAAGCACAACTTTAAAATATGATAGTTGCTCTATACAAATGTTTAAGGTTCTTGAAGGAAGGGCATACAGGCTGCAACATCCCTGGGTTGGAATTGTGAACCGTTCACAAGCTGATATCAACAAAAATGTTGACATGATTGCTGCTCGTAGAAAGGAGCGTGAATATTTTGAAACGAGCCCTGAGTATGGACACTTGACACACAAAATGGGCTCAGAGTATCTTGCCAAACTTTTATCTAAGGTCTTATTCATCCATGTTGCCTTCAAGTTATTTTCTTTAATATATGGCTTACGTTAGAAATTTATTGAAATATCTAACCTCTCTAATATTGAATAACTTTCATTTTTTCCCTCTTCTTTCTTCATCTTTTGTTTTTTGTCAGCATCTAGAGACTGTTATCAGGCAGCGGATACCAAGTATCATTGCTTTAATAAATAAAACCATTGATGAGCTTAACGCAGAGTTGGATCGTATTGGAAGGCCTATTGCAGTAGACTCAGGGGTAAAAATTGGACCTTATATCAGTTTCCTTATATAGAAATCAGAATTTTTTATTGTCCTGACTTGTAATCTGTTACCTGTATGTACAGGCCCAGCTGTATACTATATTAGAAATGTGCCGTGCATTTGACCGTATATTTAAGGAACACCTGGATGGAGGGTAAATTACATGATTATTATTTTCAGAATTTATTATCAATTTCAAATAAACATTTCTTTCTTAGGTTCTGGTTGAAATTGTTGCTTGATTTGATTGCTCAAGACTACAAGAAAGGCAGTATTCCCTTCATATACACATAAACACAATCATTCCCCTTTTGGCAGCCATCCTTTATGTTTATGCTTACTCTTTCTTTTACTAGTCAACAAGCTTAGGCCTGATTCTTTGGTTATGTTTTTGTTTTAGCTTACCATTTATTTGTAATCTGTGGAATAGGATACAGAAGTCCACATTCCACAAGGTTTTATGCATGACAAATCTCTAAAACCTAAACATTGGAACAAGCTATTACGGAACTTGTAATTTTGCTAAATTGGATGCACATATATAAATACATATGTCTCTCATATCACTTGTACTCATATTTATATATATGGTGGAAAACTGATATAGAGTAGTAGGTTTAGTCCAAGAGAGTAGGCATAAGATAATTGATTAATTGTCCATTTGCGTTTTCTATTTCACTTTTTATAATTTTAATAAAGGTCATGTCTTTTGTATCTGTCCAGCTCAATGTTAGACAAGTGGGAATGGATGTCATTTTGACCAATATCAATGACAGAAAACTGTTGAACCAATTCTGGCAGTCCTTTGATGAAGAACATTTGTCAAAGAAACAGAAATTATGTTTTTAATCGAAATTAGTTTGCTCTATAATATAGTTCATAAGAAAAGTCTCATCTTGTAGCATCACCTGGTTTGAACATTGTGACAGACTGGATGTCTATCGAGTTCAATTAGATACACAACTTATCATAGTGCAATTTTGATTTCTGCCCAGAAAGTTTTGTTTAGTTGAATTATATTTTTTGGGTAAATATTTGTATTCAAGCTAAATTTTCTTTTCCTTTTTTGGGTCTCCTTTTCGGGTGAATATTTATAGTTAAGTAATTACTTGCTACTTCAGGCGGCCTGGTGGAGATCGAATATATGGAGTTTTTGACCATCAACTACCAGCTGCTCTGAAGAAGCTCCCCTTTGACCGTCATCTCTCTTTGAAAAATGTCCAGAAAATTGTTTCTGAGGCTGATGGTTATCAGCCCCATTTGATTGCTCCGGAACAAGGATACAGAAGACTCATTGATGGATCCATCAGCTACTTTAAAGGCCCAGCTGAAGCCTCCGTGGATGCTGTAATTTTCTTTATTTTGCCATATTCTAACTGAGGATTTTAGGGTTTTTGCCCTTATAGTTCTGCTAAAGTAGTAGTTTTTTTTTTTGCTTTCCCTGCTGTTTACTGTTTATACATGTACAACATGATAACTTAGATTTTCTGAATGTTCTTTTAATTTTTGAATATGGATTGCCATATTCTAACTGATGATTTTATGTTTTTTGCACTTACAGTTTTGCTAAAGTTATAGTTTTCCTAGTTTTATAATAGGTAGCATTGACCATAGTATGATATGCATTTAATGTACGTTATTATTTTTTTTTCTAGCCCTTCCCTGTTTGAATTTTCTTGTAATGTGTGAATAGCAAAATAGCAATTGTGATGGTTGTGCTAATGAAAGAATGGTTGCAATTAGAGAGAGAGAGAGAGAGAGGGAAGGGGGGGGTGAGGAGGAGGGGGAGGAGGAAACCTTCTACACATGCTTTATGCTTGAATGACAGACTTATATCCTCAGTTTATGAATCCCTTGCTAGAATTTTTAGAATCTTTGCATGCTTAAGTTTGTCTTTAGATATACATATCGTTTAGAGAAGAAAGCTAATATTAGTTCTTTTCTCAACATTTTTTCGTAAGTGAAATGATCCAGGTGCTTGTTAGGATATTGTATTTAGATAATGATGTGTGGATAATACAATTAGAGACCCGGAAGGGAAAAAAGAACCACAATATTGAATTGGGACATATTCTTTTCTTGAAATCCTAGAACTTTGAGAACTAGAAAATTAATTCATCACTCATTATTTGGGATTTAGTAGCTTTTTTAAGAGACTATAATCCATTATTGGGATGGTAAAGAGATCATTGAGATGGTGGATTTGAGTAGAAATGGTATTGATACACCACAGTTTCGTAAGCAAGAGTTGTATTTCCTGCTAGTCTTTTTTGTTTTGTTCGAAGTAATGCTCTTGACTGAGGCAAAATTCTTAGTTTACTGGAAATAATTGATTTTTTTTTTCTTTTTTTTTTTTCCTTTTTTGATTCTCTTCCTCAGGTGCACTTCGTCTTGAAAGAACTAGTGAGGAAGTCGATAGCTGAAACAGAGGTAAGCAATTTTTAGTTAGTAATTTTTGCAAGAGTCCAGTAAGATTTATATAACTGTAATTATTTTAATTTCTCTGTGATTTGGTTTTCCAACTACGTCTATTCTGCATTTGTTTCTATATCATACCATTGTCATATTTCTGTCTAAGACTGCTCGATTCATTATGAATAGTTCTGCTTTTTCCATCATGAAAAAGTCAAATAGAGTGTATGTGTGAATTTACTTTTTGTGAAAGCAACTTCTATAATTGGGCCGTCCCTTGATGTCAAGTCAGTCTACCTGCCAAAATTTGAGACCGAGGGATGTGACATGGTAGTAAAGAGTTTCTCATTGTAGTAAATAGAGTTCTAATCTTTAGAGCAAAATAAAGTGTTTGATTTCAGAGAATATCTAAGATGGTCAATTTACTCAGTTTAAAAAAAAAAAAAAACAGGAATAGAGTAAGATAATATCAAGGGATGTTTTAGCAAATGTGGCTATTTCACACATTTAGCATTATTACTGCAACGTAGGAGCCAATTAAGAAGATATACAAGGTCAAATGTAGCATAACAAAAATTTGGTATTCTCAGCCAACTGCCGTTGATTTCTTTGATAGTAATGTCTCCAATGACACCTTGCCCTGACATAAATCCATGTTTGACCTAGACACTTCATACATATTGAAGTGTCCTTGAAGTACATAGATGTTGCTATCTAGAGCTTCGGATGTATATGATAGAATAGACTCTAGTTTGTCATTCCAGGAGAGCGATAGCCATTTTTTTGAATATGGCTCCAATAGTTTTCGTTTCTATTGAATACAGTATCTTGTTGAGTTCAGCCAAAGGGTAAAAGTGAGAAGCAAAAACAAAAGCACTTTATAGTGCTAGTTATGATATGACCCTGCTCCCCTTCAATTTAATAAAAGGTGATTTTTGCAGACCCGGGTCATAATATTCTTAGGAATTTTTTCTTTAACTCAGCATTTGTTACAATATGTACTGCACACAGCTGTTACCCAAATTATTATTTTCAAATATTCATTGGAGCTCATTTTATGGCAGTGAAGATAGAATTTTGTGGAGCCAATGTGGCAGTGGAATGATAATTGTTTGTACAGTAGTGGTGTGTTGTGTACTACAACGATAACATGATCTGGATAATGTGAAGATCCTTTAAATTTACCTTTTCAGTAGTGACTTGTCCAGTGTCTCAAATGTTTTTAATAACAAGACCGACTTACTTCAAAAGGCATGATGTCATTGAATACAATGGGATACATGCTTTTGTAATCAGGGGCTTGGATCTATTTGTTTATACCATGGTCTCTTTTTTCTTTAGTATCATGAGTCCCACCTGAGGCAAATATACAGAGTAGAGAATAAACAAGGACTCAGAATGCCTGCAATCAATATGTTCTTGAATGGGTATTCATGAACGTCTTCCTGATTTCTGTTTCTTTTTAAGAAGTGTAATCCACGCCTTTGAAAAAGAACTGGAATGGTTTTTTGTCCTTTTAATACCATTTTAAGATATATGCATGTCTCTGTCTTTAACTGGCCTCAAAAGATTAGTTTGGGATGCTTGACATTTGTACTGAATTTATTATAGTTGATGCAATTCTATGTTATGACAAATGCAGGAATTAAAACGATTCCCAACACTTCAATCTGACATAGCAGCTGCTGCAACAGAAGCGTTGGAAAGATTTCGTGATGAAAGTCGGAAAACAATTCTGCGGCTGGTGGATATGGAATCTAGCTACCTGACAGTGGAATTTTTCCGTAAGCTTCATCTTGAACCAGAGAAAGTTACAAACCCATCAGCAGGGCCAAATACAGACCGTTACTCAGATAATCATTTCAGGAGGATTGGTATGCTATTTACTCCTTATTTTATCTCCCATGTAAAGTTCCTCATTAAAGCAATTGGTTTCTAAGTGTAAGTGCTGACAGATTCTCTATAATTTGAATATAGGTTCAAACGTCAATGCTTACATTAATATGGTTTGTGATACACTGAAGAATTCTATTCCCAAGGCTGTGGTTTACTGTCAAGTTCGAGAGGCCAAGAGATCACTGCTCAACCACTTTTACACTCAAGTTGGGAGGAGGGAGGTAAAGTTTTCAAATCCCTTGTTTACGTTTGTTAAATCACTACTTATCTCAAAAGTTTTAACACTCATTTTCTCGTGTGGGCTCAAACTCCTTTTTAATAGATGAAGCCCAATATGTGAAATATTTAATTAAAACTAGCTTATAACCCGTGCAATGCGTGGATTTTTTTTATTATAATTACTTAAAAAGTCTTTAAAATTTTACCTATCATCAGTGATGTTTAATTCTTATAAATTGGAATGTGTTAAATATTTGTTCACATAGATGCAATTTAAAACTAAAGAAATTAAAAATTAAAGGAAAAAAAATATAATCCGTCATAAAACCTTGAAAGCCAATGTCATCCATCAATTAAGCATGTAAACAAAGTGCATTATACACACACAAAAGAAAAAAAAAACTCAATGAACAACAATGTAAACTAAAAAAACGTCATACATTATACAAAAAATAAGGAAAGGAAACTCACTCTCTCACTATCTTTTCCCTAAATTCAATGAAAAATAACAAAAGAAAAAATAATCAATTTGAATAATAAAAAAATAAATTAAAACTAAAAATAAGGACAAAAAATCGAAACGGAATAACAAAACCATGAATTTCATAGGTATAGGAATAAATCCGGTCAAATAGTGATTTTTTCTTTCGATCATCCTCCGCATCTATAATGTAAAAGAAACTTCTTTTCGGACACACACACCAAAAAACAAAAAAAAAACTCAACGAACAATAGCATATACTAAAAATCGTATAAAAAATAACGATAGGAAACCCTTTCTCTCACTATCATTTCACTGAATTCAATGTAAATTTTACAATAGAAAAATAATGAATTTGAATAAAAAAAATATAATATATAAATTAGAACACAAAATAAGGACAAAAAATGAAAATAGAAGAACATAACCACAAAAAATGAAAAACGAAAAATACTAATATAGTAAAAAAGTATTGTTTTTTCTATATACTTTTCCTCGTTCTAATGAAACCTTGAAAGCAAATGTCTTCCATTAATTAAGCACGTAAACAATTCACATTATGCACACCATGACATTCAAATGAATTAAAACATAAGACCATTCATTTCATTTTAATCTATATAAATTAAAGGACAGAGTTTTCCTCCAAACTAGGTTAAAGGAAGTTCCTTCAACTTCATTTATAAAAATGCCATGTGTCTCTTTGCATGTGAAAAGCACATGCAAAGGGACACATGACATTTTTATAGATGAGGTTAAAGGAGGAAAACTCTGTCCTAAATTAAAACATGTTTAAATTTTTGTTTCCATATTAGTAATTTTCATTTCCTCTTTAAAACTCCCCTTTTATGTACAAAATAAAAAAATTAAAAAATCATTTCACTCAACATTTAACACAATCAGATAAATTCTCTTATATCAAATTCAGTGTTTCATTATGTGTTTAGTGTTTCAGAAGAGTTTATGTTTATTTTTTGTAAAAAAATCAAATAATTTTTTGCTTTCTTTTACTTTCAAATGTAGAAAAAAAAATCTAAAAAATTCCTAAAAAATAAAGTAAATCACACAAACAAACAAAAAAAATCCTATAAAACAATCAAATGAATTAAAATATAAGACCTTTCATTTTAGTTTAATTTATATAAATTCAAACATGTTAAAAATTTTATTTCCATATCAGTAGTTTTTATTTTCTGTTTGAAACTCATTTTTTATATACAAATTAAATAAAGCAAATCATTTCAATACAAATAAAATCCATATAATTTTGAACATTCGAAAAGAATACAAAGTAAAATAAAGAAAATATTTTTTTAGTAAATACTACAAAAAAAAAAAATCTTCATTAAAATGGATGAAAGAAATCTAAAAATCATTAAAGAAAGAAAATGAAGCAAAAAGCAAAAAGAATTTTTTTTTTTCATCCATATGGAATTAACATTTTAATGTGTTGCAATCCGAATTAGAAATCGTTTATTAAAAATCATTTAGAGTTCAAATATTTCCTCTTTAACTCCCATTTTGTATACAAATTAAATAAAACAAATCATTTCAATACAAAGTAAAACCCATATAATTTTGAACAGTCGAAAAGAATATAGAGTAAAATAAATAAATATTAAAAAAAAACAATCGTCATTAAATGGATGAACGAAATGTAAAAATCATTAAAGAAAAAAAAATGAAGCAAAAGCAAAAAGGAAAAAAAAAAAGTTTCATCCACAAAGCAAAAAGTTTCATTAAAAACGTTTAATATCTTAATGTGTTGCAATCTAGATTCGAAATCATTTTATAAAAATCATTTAGAGTATATAGTATTTTCATGAATGTATTTGCAATTTTGGTTATTTAAAGTACAATCAAAACGAAAATAATTTAACAAAATCATAAAGAGTAAAATCGATGAGAGAGTAAGAGAGAGAAACACCTTAAAGGAACCTGACTGGAGGGAGAAGAGACTTATGTTAAGAGTAAAATTGATGTTTAAAGTGAGAAACTGTCGAACACAAGTTTAATTAAAAATTGGAAAGTGGAACAGTTTTTTATGGAAAAAGACAATTGGAAGGTTAAAAATTGACACTTGTCAAAAGGAGAAAAGGCCACTTGTTGTAATGAGGATAAAAATTGACATGTGTTAGAAAGAGAAATGCTACTTGTCGCGATTTTAGATACTCTTTCTAAAAACTCTTGCTCTCTATATATATATTAGATTAGATTAGAGATTCATGACAAAGACAGGGTTTGAATTCAAGACCCTTGCTCTGATACCATATTAGACAACTACTTATTCCAAAAGCTTAAACTAATAAGAATAGATAAATTTAATTATTTAATCAATACTTAAACTTTATCCTCCTCTCTCCTTAGATTCATTGAATGATTTTTTGTGAGGATATCAAGATGAATACTAGCTATTAGTAAAACTAAATGAGAAAGTTGTGCATGAACAGTTTGAACTTAATCTTTACGTATTGCTGGTACTTTTATGTTTTAAGTATCTAAAAGAAAATAATTCACAACAATGTTGGACAAATGATTTTATAGAGGCAGATGAAAAGTTATTATTCTTCTTCCTGCTACCCCTTTTGAAGATCTTGTTGATAAATATTCCAATTTCTCATGAAACATTTCATTATATCATCCTCTAGCTTGTCTAGTTTTCTTGTATTATTTCATTTCCTCGAATTTTGTTTCATCAAGAAAACTGGACTGTAATTGCATCCGGACATGAAATAGTGAACTTATCAAAAGGAAGTAAAAATAGGAATGGATGGAGTTATCAAAAGTGATTAGCAATATTGTTGTGTGGTGTATGTACAGAAGGAGCGGCTTGGTGCGATGTTGGATGAGGACCCAGCGCTTATGGAAAGAAGAACAACCATAGCTAAGAGGCTTGAACTGTACAAGTCAGCCAGAGATGAGATTGATTCCGTAGCATGGAAATAATGGAGGACCCCTCGCATAAGACTCAAATCTGGCAGACCTTTTTTTTTTTTTTTTTTCCGTACTTAAACCACCAGAAGATAGACGACTATGTCAACAAACTAATTCCATATTCTTTGTGTACTCAGAAAATAATTGTAGCCTATATGGGTCGCCAGAGCTTGTTTTGGCGTATGATTTTCCAGTTCTCTGGTTTAGTTTTCTTTTTCAACAATATTTTATGTAACACCCTTAGTTAATTTTTTGGACTCAGAGGTGCAAAGAATTACAAGAAGCTCAGAGCACGACTTAACAATACTTAATGACCTTTCAGCAATGCTGAGTACTGTAGAAGCTGGTCAAAGCTTTAACCAAAGTGGCTGTTCGGATGGGGAACATTTTTTTACAGGGCTAACCAACATAACTTATGGTTATGGTTATTTTGCCACACAGCTAGCCCAAAACACTTTTGGGCTATTTTGGCTAGCCCAATGTGAGTACCCTAACACTGTAAACTCTGCAGTGACCCATCCTAACTGTAAGCATTCCGGCCTACACGTTCTCACCAACATCTATAGGGAGGAAAAACAAAACATGGTGTATGGAAAATCAGTAAGAAATATCCAACAAATTTTAAAACGATCGAGTTAAAAAAACATTTATCAATAAAACAAAGTTTCTGTGTAGTAGATAATTTTTCTAAATACTTTCTTTTTTTTTAAAAAAAAAAAATTATCAACTTTCATAACTTTAAAGATTTATCTTCCACTTGTTATTATGTGGCATCGCATACAATTACGCCTCGCATGTTGGGGTTATGTATAATCTCGAAGGACTCGTTTTCAACCCATGGCTGCAGGTTGAGTCATCCTTTTTTTTTTTTTTTTTTTCCTAATTGAATAAGGGAATGAGTTACAAGGAATGATCCTTATCACTCTTGAACCGAAAGGAAGAGAGAGTGAGGAATTCTAAAACCAAAAAAGGGGTGGGCTCCCTAACAATAGACTCAAACTGAACAAAAATAGTGCAAAAATATAAACACAACGTAGGAAATGAGTAAAACAAGTGACCTTGTCCTTTTAAAGGGCCGCATAAAGCGGTTTCAGAAGCAAAATGAACACAGATTAAGGCAAACCTATCTGTACCCCCGTTAAGCAACTACAACAGTCACCATAAGGAGACTGAAGCAGTGAAAGCATTGTTCAAGTCCAAATCAGGAACTGAAGTAGAAAGAGGGCCCAACACAAATAACGGATTAAAAGTCTTCACCACAAGGTCAAACAACAACAGATTAGGGAGACAATAACCCAACACAAACAACAAAATTACAAGAAAAAGTACAAAAAAATAACAAAAAATTCGACAAACAGCAGTAGAGGCGGTGTAGGGGCGAAGGGAGCTCACTGGTGGGCGCGTGGGATCCACGCGCTGGCAAGTGAGATCCACTCGCTGAGGCATGAGATCCACGCTCCGGCGCGTAGGTGTCAGAAGGTGGCATGGTTGGCGGCGAAAGAAGCGGATAGCGCGGGTGAGCACAATAGAGTGGCGCGTGGCTTGCTGGGTTTGACAGAGGAAGGAAGATCTAGCTTTGAAAAAGCCCATCTTAGAACCAAAGCAGATCCGGCTAGCTACGCAGAGGGAGGTGCGCTGGAGAAGGTGGATGGCGCGGCGGAGAAGGCGGACGGTGCTCACCGTGCAGTGGAGGAGATTGGCTGCTGAGAGGGAAGACACCAAAAAACAGCACAAAAACGAACGAAAACAAGGAAAAAAACGGAAAGAAGGGAGGAGAAGGAAGGAGGGAGAGATGATGAACCATCCCTCCTCCCTTCAAAGCACCACCAACGAACGGAAAAAGCCTCACTAAGAAGGTGGAAAGCCCTTACTCCCTAGAGAGAAGGTGGAGACTCTCTCTCTAAAAGAGAGAGAGCAGAAAAAACTATTGATACTATTATGTGCTAGGTTGAGTCATCCTGAACCACCTGATTAAGTCTAGGTGCACTTAGCATGCCAAATCACATATGATGGACCACATATAGTGGTTGCACTCTTCCCTAGCCCCGGCCATGCAATCTCTTTTCTCTTAAGGCCGCAATAGTTTTAAAACATTTCATTTACTTAAACAAATGCTAGACTTCTTTCATTATAATTTTCATTCTTTCCCTATCTCTACTAGCATGTGTAAAAGCATAATCTTTCTTACTTGTAACTTTTCTAATTTATCTCATAAAACTCGTGCATACTTCTCGTTAAAGACAATATCTTTTTATGAACCATAAGTTATACTTGAAACCAATAACATTTCAAACATGTGTGCAACATCTTTTAACATAAACAAGTATGTAAACCAAATTAGAAAAAAAAAGTATGAAAATCACAGTTAAATATGCGTTGTGAATGAAACATTTAATACAGATAACTGTTTTCTAAAGCATTTATTGCAAATAAATAATTTTAAAAAAAATAGTTATATCGAAGGGGTAGGTTATATCACTTGCTAAGCACTTGAACTAATGAGTTCAATGAGAAATAAGGCTCACACTTGCTTAATAATATCATAGTTAGGACCTTGCCTTAGCTTAAGTTAATTTTTCCTAAATTTTCATCATTTTTATTTCTAAAATGGGCATGATCTGTTCCCTTCAATCCAACAGTGTAACACTCCCTAATTACTACGCAATATATAATAACTTAAGGGTGTTACTACTCTACTTTGATGATATAAATGCAGCGAAATTTGCTATAATTTTTTTTTGTTTTTAAGCTATATCCCTCAACACATGACATCCCCATAGCACTAAGTCATAAATATAATTACTACCTTAAAGTCACCTTAAATCACATGCCAAGTCTAAACAATAAATTACAAGTCAAATGCACACATAACCCAAAGTGGCAATATATGTACCCTTCGACTATATTGATAGATCATATCAAGCTATAATTTCCAATTAGACCAAAAGCTGTACATTACAAATGCCGATGGGGAGCACGTCTACCCTCTACTCTGGTTGTTTGTCCCCTAAGTCAATAATTTCTATAAAATAGGAATTTTACAAGTGGAAGATGAGTCTATGACTTAGCAAATAAACAACAACTTCAAGGGTACATATGATTTGAACCCCCTTTTTAAAACATGAAATAAATTTATTCAAAGTTTTTTCTTTCATATCATTTCTAGACATAACGATAATAGGTCAAAATGTGATAATCAAGCATATTTGACATTAAAATTAAAACATCATATCATATTTAACTTGCAACATAAATCGTTGAAACATATCATGACAATCATCATATCTTGTTATAACTTTTCCCCTTGGCCATATTAGTACATTTAACCCTTGTAACATTGAGGTTTGTACATCTTATATGATATCTGTAGCCCACCCTGTGGCCACAGGGTGGGTAAAACATATCGGAAAAGCTATTTGCTTAACCAAAACTTTCTTGGGTGGCACATGCAAGATAAGGTTTCCGGGGGTGATAGCCCACACCATATTGCATGGTTTCACCGTGCTATTCATATTTTTATTTATCACACGATACCTATGTCATCATCTTTCTTAAGTATTGTACGGTTAAAGCTGTATAATTATCAAATATGGCAAGTAATTACACATATTTTATCATCACTTTCTTAAATATTTCACTTCATAACTTTCTGCGTCATTTCATACTGTTAGTAAGCAAGTGTCCCTTTTTGTCTCACACTATACATTATGGTATCATCTTTTTTATTTTTTTGTTATAACATATCAATTTCATACATAAAACATAACATACAACATATATACAATTTTTTTATCATGTAATAAAAACACATCATTTCATGCATATTAAAATATCCAATTTTACTTGCAATTTAGCATGTAATAAAAATGCATAATTTATACATAATAAAATATCCAATTTTATTTGTAAATTTATCATGTAATAAAAATATATTTTTTCATGCATAATATAATATCCAATTTAATTGAAACTAATCATGCAATAAAAACGCATCATTTTAGACACAATAAAAAGATATTGTGAAATCATATTGAATAGTTGATGATACAAAATATCTAATTTTATTTGTAAATTTATCATGTAAAAAAAAAAACACAATATTTCATGCATACTAAAATATTCAGTTTAATTGCTAAATTTATGAAAATAAACTTTTACCCCATTCCAAAGTGTGTTTACTTCGTTTGCTAAATCATTTGTTAACCCTTCGTCCATAATGTTCTGTTTGTCGTATGCAATTAATTATATCTCTTTAGTCGGGATTTTTCAATTTGATATAAAATTTTAAACTTCCAAATATAATCCTGCACTAAAAATTAAATACTAAATCCCTCCCTTAAAAATTAAATACTAGACTGTTCTATCCCTTTTCTAATTTAAAATACAATTTCTCTCTCTCTCTCTCTCTCTCTCTCTCTGTTGCCCTGGGCGGCACAACCCCTCTTTACCCTTAGTTCTCTATTTCTCACTCTTGGGTCTCTCTATCTCATCCTCCCTCGATCGGTCGCCCCCTCTCTCTCCTCCTCTCAACTCCCTTATCCCTCAACTCTCTTTCTTTCTCTCACAAAAAATCCCTTCCTTTGTGGTAAAATCTACCATCCAACACCTCCATTCACACCTATGACCCTCAACACAGTTATCAACAATACTAACATTCTCACGCAATCAACAACACAATCCAATACTCAACACAACCATTAAACAAAAACCAAAACATTACAAAAATAAAAAAATAAAAATTCTTCCTCTTCTTCTTTCTCTTCACTATTCACCATTAATTGAAATCCACCTACCCCTTCAGATTCTAACTAAGCTTCTTAACTAGACTAACATTCCAACTAGGCTATCAAACCATTGCGTTAACCCCATTTATTATTTTCTTTATTATGATATTTTTTCAATTTTTTGTTTTGTTTTGCCTTATGTTTTTTTTTTATTACTGAATTTATGAATCTATTGGTTAATATCTTATTACCAAATTAAATTTTTATTTTTCTTATATTTTATTTTGCGGTGTGTTATATTTTCCCCCTTTACAAAAATTCTGTCTCCAAAATTTGATATTGGCTACTACTGAAAGGGGAAAGTTAGTACATAAGTTTACCAAATCCATAGTACAGTTGGGCACAAAAATGTCATGCTTGGTTTTTTTCTTGAGGGACTTCCTTTTGATCGTCGGGCATAATTCCTATCATTGGGCCTACGCCCTAGTTGTCTAAGTCATCTCAAAGGTCTCCCCTTACTTTTGGATCCTCTTCCAGCTCATCCTTGGTGAGGTACTTCAACTCTATGTCGAATGTGTCGTAGTAATTGCGCACATCTCCATTATCCCCCATGTGATGACCTGACTCAATACTTTTTTTTGAACCCAACCATCCCAATAACATGTAAATATTTAATAGCATCTTATAATATGATCATATCACATCAGATATTATAATATTGCAGTGGAGACATCTAAACAATATCATCCCATAACACACAGAATTAACGTAAACATCTATATTTTTAAAGCTTTTACATTGTATTTATTACATATAAAAGAATGGCTATACAAAAGTGTCACATTTGATACTTGCTAGTCTAACACAAAAGTATGCAGGGTCCCACGACCTCAATTGTAGTAGCCCAAGTACGAAGCCAGTGGATCCTCGTCAACAGAGTCATCACCTACAACTACAATGTTATCTATGCAATCGTGGAGTTACTACGTTCGAACAAGTAAAAATATGAGTCCACAAGCTCAGCAAGTATAATAGTCACTAAGTTTTTACAATGAGCCGACTTTTCACTTTCTACGTGAGTTTACAATAACAGCTACCTTTGAGTCAACATTTATTTTTAAATACATTTCGTAGCTAATGAAGTCACTGTAGTTATGAAAACACTTTAAAACATATTATTTAGCTATGAATGTATGTGCACGCTCCCAAACTCATGCTCGAAACCTACACATACAAACCCATCTAAAACATATCACATTTATAAATCATATAACTCAGCTATACCTATATACATGTGTTCCACTATCTTGATCAGTGAAACACAAACATATAAGCATGTTTAAGCATAAGACCATAAAGCATCATAACTCAGTTATATCCATATACATGTGTTTCACCCATTGAAGTAGCGAAACACAAACATATAAGCATATTTAAGCATGAAATATATGAAAACATCATATGCTACCCAAATGTAAAGGTATAAATATGCTCTGTCCCATTCAGGCGCATATGCATACTAATATATCTAGCATGAAACCCCGCATAAAACATATCATAAAACATCATCACATAAAACTATGTCATGCATGCTTTCTTATGTATCATTCTTTTACTTTCGTTCTTTTTATCACTTTGAGAACTGGTTCCCGACGGCTTTTAAGGTATCCTTATGCATAATATACATATCATCATAAGGGATTGGTCCCTTTAGCAGTGAAAGCTGGCTACTCACTTCTTTAAGGAATGGTCCTCCATAGATTCATTAAGTTAACAAAATCGAGGGCTGGTCCCCAAGGAATTGGTCCTTTAGTGTAATGCTTGGGACATGCATTAGTTTATGTCAGCTACATATGTTATGTTACTCTCACAGTTATTTTTATTATAGTTTCGGTTGCAATGTTTTATTAAATCTTATGTGATATGCTTATGTTATGATTTGAAAAAGGCTATATATGTATGCCTCTGTGACGATTCGGTTTTTTTTTTTTTTTTAAAAAAAAAGTGTTGTTTCAGAGTCAGGTCGCCACAATAGAAAATGCTCTTGAAAATCATCAAATGACCACAATAGACATTAAAGAAATATTAAAATATTGCAGCAGTTGAAATTGTAAATGCTATTATTAAAGATCTTGGATACTTGTTTTTTTTTTTTGCAAATAAGATCTTGGAAACATTGTTTGCTATCATAGTTAATGAATCCCATGATGTATCTGTTAAAGATTACATTATGTAAATAAGCGTGGCCATGTGATTAAACGTTTTTTATGCATTACGCATGTTATCATACCACAGTTGCAATATTGAAGATGTACATTGAGTTAGTGCTTAGCAAGCATAAGTTAAGTATTAGTAAATTGTGAAGAAAATGATATGATGTAGCTAGCAATATGAGAGGTGAGTTAAATAGACTTAAAACACTTATTTTGAATGATAATTCATGTGCTTGTTATATTCATTTCTTTGCGCATCAACTTCAACTAACATTAGTTGTTGCTAAAAATCACATCTAAATTGTAACTTTTTTTAGCTTGGTTAATAGTGTTTTTAATGTTGTTGGAGCATTCTGCAAACACTGTGATACCCTTTGTGAAAAAATGAATTGCTAAAATTGTGGAAGCATTGTGGAATAATGAAATTTCTACTGGTCATGGCTAGAATCAAGAAATAAATCTAAAAAGACTTGGAAATACGCGTTGGAGTTCTCATTACGATGCAGGAGAAGATACTGAATCAATAACTGAGTTGTTAGATACTTAATTAATAGCATTGAAATATCTTAACAAAGAAGATTTGCATAGGATTGAAAAGAATCATGCATAATATTTGGGAAATATTTTTAGAATAATATCTTTTACTTTCTCTACAAGGTTTTTTTTTTTTTTTTTTTTTTTTTTGTCTCTAAGTTTAGGGTTATTTTTGTATTTTTATTTCTTTCTTGTTCTCCAAGTATTTTGCTTGGAAAGTACTCAAGCTCAGCCTATATAAATGGAAGTCTATTATTTTTAAAATTCAGTGTTGAGTATCAATAAAATTTCAATCTTTCAAAGTTATTTTCTATTTGCTTCTTTGTGTCTTTCTCTTCCCTAATTGTTAATTTCTTTCTTCGTGAGTTCCCTTTTCAATGTTCAATTCTTAATTTCTGGTGCTATCATAGCTATTAGAAAAATCCTAATTCTACCCCGGCGTTAGTTGGTATCATAGCTTAGCATCTTTTTGGGATAATCATCAGTTTTCTTGTCTAGTTCTTGTTATCGGCGTGGATAGGTTCTGAATAAGGAATCCCTTACCATGAACGTAGTGTATGAGACGTGATGATTGAAGACTTGTAGATGCAAGTTACAAAGTTAACCTAGTATCTAGTGGTGCAAAACCTAGAGATTATTGACGGTTACAATTCATAATCCAATTTCGAGAACCCATATCACAATCTTCAATTCTTAATTTCTGGCGCTATCATAGTTGTCAAAAAAATCATAGTTCTACCCCGGCATTAGTTGGTATCATAGCTTAGCGTCTTCTTGGGGTAATCATTAGATTTCATGGCTAGTTCTTGTTATCGGCGTGGATAGGTTCTGAATAAGGAATCCCCTACCATGAATGTAGTGTATGAGACGTGATGATTGAAGATTTGTAGATGTAGGTTGCAAAGTTAACTCAGTGTCTAGCGGTGCAAAACCTAGAGATTATTGATGGTTACAATTCATAATCCAATTTCGAGAACCCGTATCACAATCTTCAATTCTTAATTTCTGGTGCTATAATAGTTGTCAGAAAATTCCTAGTTCTACCTTGGCGTTAGTTGGTATCATAGCTTAGCGTCTTCTTGGGGTAATCATTAGTTTTCATGGCTAGTGGTTGTTATCGGTGTGGACAGGTTCTAAATAAGGAATCCCCTACCATAAATGTAGTGTACGAAACTGATGATTGAAGACTTGTAGAGGCAGGTTGCAAAGTTAACCTAACGTCTAGCGGTGCAAAACCTGGAGATGCATTGTGATATTGACGGTCAAAATTCATAATTCAATTTCGAGAACCCGTATCATAATCCTGTTCTAGTTTGAGAACAACGTGGTTGAGATAAGTAGCATGGAGAGTTAGGCTTCAGAGTTAAGTTTCCAAAAATTTTCTAGCACTTTCATTCCCTTGATTGTTGCTAGCAAGCCTCAAATTCATTTACTGAATTCATCTCATGTGGAGGAGGAAGATGAATTTACTGAGGAAGATTTTCTGATAGATTGGGTCTCTCCACCAATCTATGATATCTATCATGACAAAGAAGATTTATTGAAAGATGTAAGTTTTGTGGTTGATATAATACAATTTATTGAAGAAAATAATGACTATTACATGTTTGATGAAAGTCCAAAGAGTGAAGTATCTCAATGGGGGCTTGAGAAAATTACTTACATTGATTTTCTTGGAATTGAGAATTTTCTGTCAAAATTTCATAAACAAAATCTTGACCTTGGTTTTGACATCTTAGAATAATATCTTTTACTTCTCTACAAGTATTTTGCTTTGTCTCCAAGTTTAGGGTTATTTTTTAATTTTTATTTATTTCCTTTTCTCCAAGTATTTTGCTTGGAAAGTACTCAAACTTAGCCTATATATAGGCATGTCTATATTATTTAAAAAATTCAGTTTTGAGTATCAATAAAATTTTAGTCTTTTAGAGTAATTCTCTGTTTGCTTATTTGGGACGACTAAGATCTTTCTCTTCTCTAATCGTTATTTTCTCTATTCCTGAGTTCCCTTTTCAGTAATCAATTCTTAACTTATGCTGCTATCATATACTATCAAAACAATATTAGTTCTGCCCGGTGTCACATTATGGTGTAGTTGTTAGTCTTATTCACATATTTTCTTATGTCATTGATGCGATTGAAAATATTGTTGAATATTGTTTTATATCTAACCAGATAGTAGAAACAAATATACTACTTCATTCGTTTTAGACTTTTGAATTTGCTTTCAATTTATATGAGTTATTTCAAGCATTACAACGAAAAGATCAAGAAGGTTGAATTTTTAAAGCATCGTTTGCAAACTATGAGAGAAGAAGGGTAAAACTATTCATTTAAATAAGTTCATGTATTTTATGCAAAAAACAATATTATTATCTCCAATATGGATGATTTATACCAACCAAAGTCACAACGAAAAACTCAAAACATAAAAAATTCACATCATTATTATATTGTTATAGACATGCAACTCCAAAACTTAGCAGTCTTTTTTATGAGATGAATTCCAAATTATTACTTTGTATTCCAAATTATTACTTAGCAGTTCAACTTATCATCTTGAACAATCAACTTGAAACATACATAATAATTAACATGCATTCTAATGAAGAATTCGCAACACTCAAAGGGATTGAATAACTTGTTGAAAATATAGTAGAGATGAAAAATGATATTTTCTATTCATTAGCTTATTCATTGGTAACATTGTCATTGATTTTACCAGTCGCGGCAGTACTGTTGAAAGGGCCTTTTCAGCAATAAATATTGTTAAAAATCATTTATGTAACTGAATGGAAAATTAGTGGATGAATAGTTTTCTAGTTACGTATATTGAGAATGATATATTCAAGACTATCAATGAAGAAATCATGTAGCGATTTTAAAATATGAAAACTCGTTGATGACAATTAAATAAATTAATGCTAAGCATGACAAAATAAATTGCAAGTTACATTTATCTGTTTTAAACATTAATTAAAATTTGTTAAATTATTTATTTATTTCGTTAGTTATATTCTTTAATATTTTTAGTCAATTTCTGTTCTAACTCTATTTTTAAATATTGTCCCATGTTAACTAAAATCCTAACTCTGCCGCTAGTTTATGACAAATCTCGAATAAAAAGAGAGATTACAACAAAAGGTCATTGAAGAGTTTTAGCCCATTTTATTTCTCAAGGAGGCTCGGTTACCGTCAAAGATAATTAGAAATACTTCCATTTTATATTGTTTCAAAATATCCATTACAAAGACTGGGTATCCAGGGAGAGTCCCATACCAAGATAGAACCCATCATTGCTTTGGTTGCAAAATTAATATATATAAGTATAATATTATATATATCTTAGAATCATTATAGATGATGCATAATAAATGAGTTAGGATGGTATAATAACTAGCTCAAAACCCTTCCCTGACTACCATGAGATCTTGAAGAGAGAGTCACTTGGACTCAAATAACGCACTGTTTGGGAATACAACCATCAAGCATATACATTAGTACTTTGTGTTCGCATTTTACCAAAGTCAAAACAGGCAAGAAAATTGACATTCCAAATGAACAATACAAAAAGTAAAAAATGCAAGAAGTACCTCAAATAACACAGAATATGAAGCAAAATATTCATCCGGAGGAATTGGTGCTAATCTCAAGTCCTTAGATAATTACATTACATGTCTGAGTCCTGTCTGCTTGCTAATCACAACTCATGCAATTCATTAAGTACAACTCATGCAATTCATTAAGTACAACTCATGCATGTCCTTAGATAATTACATTACATGTCTTAGTCTTGTCTGCTTGCTAATCACAACTCATGCAATTCATTAAGTACAACTCATGCATGTCCTTAGATAATTACATTACATGTCTGAGTCCTGTTTGCTTGCTAAGCACAACTCATGCAATTCATTAAGTATCCATTCCTCCCCCGTATGCCCACCCAAGACTAGGACCCTAGTCCCTCCAACCACACAAGTGCTATGACCCCAAGCAAATTTAGGTGGTTGTCCAGGAACATTGAGCATCCTCCATGATGGTTTCTCTTCAGAAGGATCCAAAAGGAAGAGCTGTGAAGGAGAATGAAGCCCAGCAATGGAACCACCAAAAATGATAATCCTCCCACAAGGCATGCTGACAGCAACATGATCGAGTCTAGGAGGAGGAACCACAGCACTCTGGCTGCCTATGCCAGTGAATTCGCTACACTCCAGTTGCCTCCACTGAGGCTCTTCATCTTCTAAATCAATACTGTAAGCCTCACCTGATCGCAAGCGCAAGTTCCCACTCTTGGCAAGTCCACCAAACAGAAGAATTTTTGTCTTCCCATAAACTGAAAGTGAATTCCCCAACCTAGAGGGAGGAGCCCATGACGTTGGAATCTCTCTCCACATTGGTTTGTCTGAACTGAGATCCAACAAGAAAGTGTCACTAAGAAGTACCCCCGCATCTGTGCATCCACCTGAGATGACCAATTTTGAACCTTCTACTGTACAAGAGCTATGCCAAGATCTAGGGAGTGGCGGAGTTCCACCAGAGACTTCTCTCCATGTTGGCTGTTTGGCATCCAAGTCAAGAACAAACACATCATTGAGCAATCCTTGCCGCCCACATCCTCCAAAAACCACTAGCCAAGAATCATTTAAGCATGAGAGAGTGTGGCCCCAGCGCCCTGGTGGGGATGATTTCATACTCATCTTACGCCACTCTGGATTTGCAGCATCAAGATCGAGAACGAATGTGTCATCCATTGGCTGCATATCAACTCCTTCCCCTCCAAACAATACAAGTCGATTACCTGCTGCACAAGCACTGAAATTGCATCGTGAAGGCTCCACTGCACCCCCAACTGTCAGTTTTCTCCAACAAACAGCCTCAAGAGTAGTCAGTTCCCTGGTTAGACGCCCCCACCCTAACTTCTTAGTCATCAGTTCCAATGTACCTGTGACTTCTCTTCCCCATGCATTTTGACATACCATCTTCCTCACATGCTCATTCTTTGTCAATTGACGAATCCTTGTGCAGACAGACCCAATGGATGCCACATCCCTTGGTGTCAAGCGTGATAAAATGTTGTGAGCCAAGACTTCATCTGAGAGCAGAAGAATTCCACATAGTTCTTTATCCTGGCAGAATGGTGATTCTCCGCTCATTGCAAAATATTTACCTGACTGATCAAACTGCTGATTGCAAGTCTCTTTGAAAACTGGATATGATACATGGTTCAGATCTATTTTCGCTTCAGACATCACTTGAATACCAATTACGTGTGTGATAGTTCCATCATCATCATGTATAGGTTCAAGTCTTAGCCTGTTTACTATGGGAGTGCCATCCTTCCTGAAATTGAGGAGCTCACCTTGGAATGCAACACCTTCCTCGAGACATCTTCTAATCTCAGAAACAACAACAGGATCTACCAAAGGGTGCCTCCGTTGAGCATGAGGATCCCGATATTGCAAAAACCGACTGCGAAAAAAAAAAAAACTCTAACACGTCAACAGAGATCCTTTGCAAATTACAATTATCAGAGCAGACGACCACATTATTGAAATGCTGATAAAATCAGAAACATATATTTGAATATCTTATGACTTTACAGAGACATGAATGAAAAATGAAATAATAACAGTATAATTTTTTTAAAAAAATAAAACCCGTCATTAAAGACAGAGAACAACAGAATAATCCATTGAATCATTAGCTGATACATCAAGAATACAAAGTTCCACACAATATCTTGGATATGAGTTCCTGCAGAAGATAATAGTCTTCCTTTTGAAAACTGAAGATATTATCGACAAACTTTAATTGCTTCAAAGGAAAACCTTCAGAGAAACTACACAGTGGCAAAAAGTAATAATCCAGACCCCAACATACCAACTGAAACCCAGGTGTTAAAAATGGCGAGCAAAACTGAAGACCACTGTGAATTTCTTAAATGAAATATGAATTCCGGATCTAATTGGAAACTAGGCACAAGAGCTAGCCTGGGAAGAATGCACAAGGGATGGCCACCCCCTCCCTCTATTTAACCTGCCCCCATTCTCCATTCGAATTTTGAATACAATCCTATAGTCCACACTGTGTTGCCATCACTATTCCGCTTGCTAGCTGCCATTATTAGTAGTTTCAAAACAGGATATCACTGCTTGAAATGCAGGACATAGCAACCTAAAAAGCATTTGCAACTAATTGGTATAAAGGGGAAGCCAAAGTCGAATCATAAGTTTCTTGACTTCTACAACGGCTCCACTGATCTAACAACACTGCAACTGCTCAACATGTCAAAGTCTTGAACTGGGCTGACCATGCATATAGTAAAAAGATGGTTTATTTAAATTTGATGAAATTTTAGGAGTTTTGTATTTTTGTGATATTAGGTTTCTAGAATGGATGTAATTTTGGTCCATTGGGTTATTACAGTTTTCTTAGGTTATTGAGTGTTTTATTTATGGGTTTCTAATAGTTATCGAGTTTGGGTTTAGTGGTCAAAGTTCATGAATCCAATTCCTATTAGGGTCAGATATTAGTCATCTATTTATATAAACATAATATTTTATACTTGATAGATCTATTTTCTTCTTTTTGTTTCCTAAATTTACTATCATACCTTGATTTCTCACGCTTAGAACCCTAGATCTCTATGATGGAAACCCCAGCACAACTCATGTTACGTGAATGATTTTCACAAACACGTAACGGGATAATTGTTAGGTTCTAAAATAACCTAAACCTTTTAGATTTTAAGAAAACCTAGACCTTTTACACACATAAGGTTTGAGATTAACTCTACTCATCTTTTATTAATCAATCACGACTATAAATAAGAGAAATACAAGATCTAGAATAGGAGATAAACTCCTATTCTGAGTTGGAGTTAAATCCTTATTGACATTCCTAATAGAAGACGAGCTTGTACTTGACTTAAAGATAAATCCTACCACAAAATAACTTGGGCGATAGAAACATAGAAACCTATTCTCACACAACCTTTACACCATAGTAGAACATGGACTCTACCTGGAATAAAAAGACATGGACTCTAATAATAGAAGACAAGGCAAACTATTCTACTACTGCTGCAATACTGACTCATGGAATAAATAGATAACTATGCATGCTAACCACCTACTTTTTATTATCATAACAACTCACCTATTATTAGCCTCCAAACCCATAGAACCAGATTTGTTTTCCTGAGTTAAAGTTCAAAACCACAAAACAGATCTGATCTTCTTCCTCTTTTTCATCTGTTTTGAGCTCCAAAGCGTACCCATTTTATCACCCCATAATTGAACCTTTACCTGTTAACCTGGCCAGCCTTTTCCACTCCAAAACCCGAACCGAAGCAAACCTAATTTTCAGCAAATGACAGCTGCCAGGGATGATTCGTGCAACCAAACTGTTACGAGTCACTTTCATCCTTCAAGATTCAGTCTTTCCAAGTCCAAACGGATCTTTCCAGCCATTACACCAAATACCACGAATATTGTTAGACGTTAAGCCAACTACTATTTGCTTTCCTATGTGGGTCTCGTATCAGATTCCCTTTGTCTTGCACCAGAACAATTTCTCATTTTGGACCTCTTACAAAGCATCAACAAGTTACAAACTTCTGGCAATTTAAGCTTATACAGCTAGCTAACAATTATCATTCATTTTTTCATATCAACTTCACCAATTGTTCCTTCCCTTAGCAACATTGTTAACTATGCTCATTCATCTTTGACATTCGAGAAATCCCAGCGATCTACATTCCCCAGTAAAAAACAACACGAACAAATCGTAGCGAATACATTTGAGATTGGAAAATGGAAACCACGACAACAATTTCATCAGACCTAAATATAATTATATACACATGTAGAACCCAGATGTTATAGCTAATTCACATTAACCAAGCGCTGGAACAAAAATAAGAAACGCTAAATAAATAGAGGAAACACTCATTACCAGTTCCGACCGAGGACCTCGTCGGCGCGGTAGCCGGTGAAGATCTCGAAAACTTTGTTTACGTAAATGACCGGAAAATCGGGCTCCAGAACATCGGAGACCACGAAAGACGTGGGCGTCATGGGGTAGAAGAGCTCTGGCTGCAGCGGAAGCTCGCTTTCCTCCTCCTCCTCCTCCTCCTCTTCTTCTTCTTCGACGGCCGCAACCTCTTCCTCCCTGACGCATTTCAGCCTCTTCCCTGAGCTCCGAACTTCCTTCTCTTCTCTTTGCTCCTTTGCCATGGCCATTCTGATTTTGCTCTCTCTCTCTCTCTCTCTCTCTCTATATCTCAAAATGGCTGTGACAGAGCTCTGCGCAGGACGCATATACGTTGACAGTCTGAAATAAAAATGCCCCATTTGAGTAATTTAATTACCACAGCACCACCGGGTATAATTTTTATATTAAAATTACAAACCAACTTCATTATTATTTTTTTTTTTTTGTACTTCCAAACAATTATCACACGATCCTAATGCTTACCATGTGACCAATGGGGGAAAAGAAAGTTTACACATTTTGACTGATTTCAAGAATAAGAAGAATAATGGGGTCACAATCTACTTCACCGGCCAAAATTTTTATTTTATTTTTTTAATAATAATAAAAAGAAGAAAAAATAAAGTAATGGGGACTCATCAATTGTCCATGACGGTGATGTAACATATTTTTTTACATGAAAAAGGTCTTTGTATCTGCGGTTGATTTGATTGTGACTATTTTTTTTCTTTTTTTTAGCATGATTGTGAATACATTTATTATCACATTATAGGTTCTGTTTGGTGTGGTCTTTGTATTTGTCTTAATGCTTTTATTTTCCTCGTATCGAATTTAAAATAGTTTTGTGTGTTAAAATTTTGTTTTATTTTTGTTTTATTTTTGTTTTATATAATAAAACACAAAACACTTTAAAAAAAACGGTTTTCAATTTTATATTACATCAAACCATTTTGAAAAATATTAATGGCCTGTTTGAAATTGCGTTGAGAAATAAAATTTTTAAAATAAAAGAAGAATTTTTGGACAAAAATTTTATTTTTAAGCTTTTTTTAAAAGTGCGTTTAGACTATTTTTAAAGTAAAAAGTCAAAAGAAATTTTTTTGAAATTTTTTATCAAATATGTCAGCTTTTTGTATGACACAATTTTTTAAGTACTAAAAATACATTTTAAGCTCTCTAACATAATCTCAAACAAGCCCTAACAAATTTGTAACACAAAGATACTTTNCCAAACAATTATCACACGATCCTAATGCTTACCATGTGACCAATAGGGGAAAAGAAAGTTTACACATTTTGACTGATTTCAAGAATAAGAAGAATAATGGGGTCACAATCTACTTCACCGGCCAAAATTTTTATTTTATTTTTTTTAATAATAATAAAAAGAAGAAAAAATAAAGTAATGGGGACTCATCAATTGTCCATGACGGTGATGTAACATATTTTTTTACATGAAAAAGGTCTATGTATCTGCGGTTGATTTGATTGTGACTATTTTTTTTCTTTTTTTTAGCATGATTGTGAATATATTTATTATTACATTATAGGTTCTGTTTGGTGTGGTCTTTGTATTTGTCTTAATGCTTTTATTTTCCTCGTATCGAATTTAAAATAGTTTTGTGTGTTAAAATTTTTGTTTTATTTTTGTTTTATATAATAAAACACAAAACACTTTAAAAAAAACAGTTTTCAATTTTATATTACATCAAACCATTTTGAAAAACATTAAGGGCCTGTTTGAGATTGCGTTGAGAAATAGAACTTTTAAAATCAAAAATAATTTTTTGACAAAAATTTCATTTTTAAGTTTTTTCTAAAAGTGCGTTTAGGCTATTTTTTAAAGTAAAAAGTCAAAGAAATATTTTTAAAATTTTTTATCAAATATGTCAGCTTTTTGTATGGCACAATTTTTTAAGTACTAAAAATACTTTTTAAACTCTCTAATGCAATCTCAAACAGTCTAATGCAATCTCAATTAGGCCCTAACAAATTTGTAACACAAAGATACTTT
>FXXK01000973.1:35047-49617 GCA_900184695.1 Betula pendula | reverse complement strand
TCTGTCTGTTTGTGAGTGCGCTCGATACCTGCTCGGTTAAACTCGATTCGAGCTCGACCTTGGTACTGTAAAAACTCGTTCGTTACTGTATAATCCCGCTCGATTAGTTAGTGATACATACTCGACTCACCCGACTTAGCTTGATACGAGCTCACGAGCCTAGCTCATTTAGGGCTTGACATGACCAGCTCGCCCGACTCGTTTAGGGCTCGTGAGTCTGGCTCGTTTAAAGTTCGAATATATTAGCTTAATCGGCTTGTTTAATGCTCACGAGCTCAGTCAATTTATAATCATATAATAATAATATTATGTGATCACAAATTATTATATAATTTAAATGACATGTTAAGTATATAATGAGTTCACAAATTATGCTAAATTGCTAAGTATATAATGATCATAAATTATTATATGATTACAAATCATGTTAAACATATAATGATCAATTGATCATAAAATACTTAGCATGAGTTGTGATCTCACCTAAATATTATTATTTATCGTTAGATATTTTATCATACTTATGACTTATGATTATTATCATATGATTTAAGTTATTTAATATTGTACTTATGTCATATAATTATATAAACTCTAAATCAAATAATAATACAAATAAGATAAAACTTTATTACGTTTAATTATTATAATTTATATCATTTATCACTAGATACTTTATCATACTTATGACTTATTATTATTATTATTAATTCATTATCATTATATTATATACTTATCATTATCACATGATTTNCCTACCTGTTTGTGAGTGTGCTTGATATCTGCTCGGTTAAACTTGATTCGAGCTCGACCTTGGTACTGTAAAAACCTGTTCGTTACTGTACAATCCCGCTCGATTAGTTAGTGATATATACTCGACTCACCCGACTTAGCTTGATACGAGCTCACGAGCCTAGCTCGTTTAAGGCTTGACATGACCAGCTCGCCCGACTTGTTTAGGGCTCGTGAGTCTGGCTCGTTTAAAGCTCGAATATATTAGCTCAACCGACTTGTTTAATGCTCACGAGCTCAGTCAATTTATGATCATATAATAATAATATTATGTGAACACAAATTATTATATAATTTAAATGACATGTTAAGTAAGTATATAATGATCATAAATTATTATATGATCACAAATCATGTTAAATATATAATGATCAATTGATCATAAAATACCTAGCATGAGTTGTGATCTCACCTAAATATTATTATTTATCGTTAGATATTTTATCATACTTATGACTTATAATTATTATCATTATTATTATCATATGATTTAAGTTATTTAATATTGTATTTATGTCATATAATTATATAAACTCTAAATCAAATGATAATACGAATAAGATAAAACTTTGTTACGTTTAATCATTATAATTTATATCATTTATCACTAGATACTTTATCATACTTATGACTTATTATTATTATTATTAATTTATTATCATTATATTATATACTTATCATTATCACATGATTTAAGTTATTTAACGTTATACTTATGCAATATAATTATATATACACTAGTTCAAATGATAATACAAATAAGATAAAATTTTGTTATGTTTAATCATTATAATTTATATTATTGATTCATTATATCGTTGATTCATTATACTTTAAACCTACCCATACATGACACATATATATTATATATTTTATATTTTTTTTTATATATAAATAATAATATATATCAATAAAACGACGATGTTTTGGTGTTTAACACAAAAACAGCGTCGTTTTGGTCTTAGGTGACATTGCCCGCACGGTGCGATTGGCAGGTTTCAAGCAAATTTGCGGCCGTACCACCACTCCAGCAACTCCACAAGCCACAACTCAGACAGACTCACAGAGAGCGAGAGAGATTGAGGGAGCACGAGGGAGAGAGATCGGGCTAAGAGAGAGAGATCCAACCGAAAGAGAAAGATCGGGACAGAGAGGGAGAATCGAGAGCTGGACGCCTGGACCCAGAGAACCCGAGAGATCAAAACCGTGAGTTTGAGAGAGTGATCCGATCGGTCAGAGCTATTGATTTCATCAAAGGTAATTTCCATTCCCTTAGCTTTTAATTCTCAGTTTGTTTATGGGTATTGCTATGGGTTTCGATTGTATGGATTTGGGTGTTTTGGCCGAGACTTGTGAGCTTTGATTTTCGGTGGTTTTTGGGTATTTTCGGTAGATGATTGTGGGTATTTTGAATGGGTGGTGGTTGTTCTTGATGGGGTTAACCGATTGGGTAGTAGTGTTAATTTGTTGTGGATTTGAGATTGTTTTGATGGTTCTTGACCGATTGAGTGTTTTGATGGTTCTTGACCGATGGTTCTCGGTTAATATATATTGATTGTGTGTGCTCTGTTCTTTGTAATGGCCGAATAGCCATAGATGTTTTGATGATTCAGTTTTGGTTATGGGTTGTGCTCTGTTCTTGGTTATGAGTTGTCTACTCATTGTGTTGATGGCCGATTGGTTATGAGTTGTGCTCTGTTCGTGCTCAATGCGTTCATACACATTTGTGATAACTCAATGCAATGTAGGGTATTGTAAATGTAGTGTAGTGTATTGTGGTCGGAGGCTCTGAGCCTCTAACCATCAAGCTATACTCCGAGCTTAAATGAGCCGAGCTGCCTATTTAAGGCTCAATAAGCGTTATATGAGCCTAGTTGGCCCATTTAAGGCTCGAAAAGCCTTTTAATCAAGTTCGGGCTCAACTCGTCAAAGTCTTTTAATCGAGCTTAAGTTCGAGTATTGTCTAACGAGCCGAGTTTGAGCTGGGGTTTCTAAGTCCGGCTCGAGCTTGACTCGTTTAAATATTTTCTTAAACTCGCTCGACATGATTACAGCCCTACCCATAGTACACCACTTCAACGCCCTTACTTCCAACTCACCAATCACACCGCACCCACAGCACTTGTATTTTAGGAAGGTAGTTATTCCAAAATATCAATGATTCTATTATTATTGAAATTATAGAAATCTGCAGAATGTTTGGGTTCCTATCATTTATATACAATTGAATGGCGATTTCTAAGTTGCATTACCTATTTATTATGCACAAGTCTTAATTTCATTCTTGGGTTTTTTGTCACCGCAGGACTATTTAATTGCATCCTCATTGATTTGTGTTTGTATTACTGTTACGAACAATGTTTGCTGGACTCAAGTTCATTCCCCGCGAGAAGATTGAGAAAGTAAATCCTTTACTTTTCTTTTTCTTTTGGGTATTTTACTGTTATGTGTGTTTTTTCTACTTTATTATTTACTTATAGCTTATGTGCCTTTGAATTGGTGTTGTGGTGGTTATTAGGCACAAGATGATGATTCGGATGATTCTATAAAGGAGAGGAAAAAATCAGGTAGTAGAAAGGAAAAACATAGGGTGAAAGGGAAGAGTTCTAGGTACAGAAGTAGTTCGGATGATGAAGATGTTGAGAGAATAAGGAAACGGTCTAGTAAGAAGAAGAAGAAATGGTACTCATCGGATGAGCATTCTTCGAGTGAAAGTGAGGGGAGTTCGGATAAAGAAGAAATGAAGGATCGGGTTAAGAGAAAGGGTAGGAGGAAGCATAAGAGAAGCAATGATGATGATTTGGGGGATGAGGATAGTGATAGGACAGAGAAGAGGTTGAGACGTAAGGAAGATGGGAGGAGAAAGAGCAAGGAAAGAGGGGGTCGAGAGGATGCTGCTCGAGAGGACTTGTCTGGTATGCATTCTCTGCTGTTTTGCTGTTAGAATGTTTGTCAATTTTATGTTTGTGGTTAAATATGTTTTTGTTGCTTTTAATTTGTAGATGGTGGGAGAGGAACTACTAATTCCTTGAAAGAAGAGATGGAAATTGTGCGAAAAGAAATGGGATTGGAATGGATGCTTAGGCCTGCGGAGAAGAGGGACGAAGGGCCTGTATTGAATGTTGACAACCAATCAGAGGAAACTCCCACTGAGGAGGTATACTCTTTAGTTTCAAAGCTAGCATAAAACTTCAGTTGTTCTAATTTGTAATTTATTTTTTTTGTTGTTTTCTTTGTATTGCTAGATCCCCTCCCCGATTGTTTTGGGGAAATATGGGATTGGTAGTTTGGTTTCATGAGAAACTTTTGTTTTTCTTTTGACTTTTCGTACCCCAAGTTTATATATAATTTGTTTGTTTCCAGAAGTGAAAAATGGCATCTCTGTTTTGTCAATCACTTATTGTGTTTATGGAAGAAACCAAAAAAGGTAGAGGCTTGCACTAGTCCTCCGGTTTGAATGTTCTTTTTTTGTTTGGTTTGGGGGGAGGGGATACATCCACAAAGCCCCCTTTTCAATTCCCTCAAATTGGGTGAATTTGAAAGGACAGGATTTCAATTTTTTAAATTAAATTTTGTATACTTCCCTATCTAATTTTATAAAAATTGCAACAATAATTGTAGAAACCCAGACATACTGTGTTCTTTTATCACTTAGCTCTCCTTATTGACATTTTACATGATACCTTAACATTTTCTCCATTTTTTTACTAAAATTTCGATAACAACTAAAGAACCCAAACATAGTGTTAGTTCTTTCATCACATATTTTTCCCTATACCTTATCCTTTTCTCCTTATCCAAACATACATTTCTTCTCTCCTTTTAATTGAAAAACATCCAGACAAAAGAATGGATACCTATTCTCTCTACTCTCCTCCCCTCCCCTCCCCTCCCCTCCTCTCTTATCCTTTCCTCTCGTCTTCCTTTAAACTCCCAAACATACTGTTAGTTCTTTTATTTTGGTTGTGATGCCCTGACCATTTGGTGTATAACTTCTTTTGGCATTCTTAGTGCAGGAAAATAGCTTTACTTGTATTATTTTTTTCAATGAATTCATGTATGGAATTTAGTCATATAGGGGTACAATATGTCACAGTTCTGGTACTTCTGTTCCAAATGGTGGCATTTACATGTGTATTCTGTTTGCTTGAAACATGTGCCTCCTTTGCTGATTGTCTACCTTGTTTGTTAGGGCTACATGTTGACTAAACATTGTTGTTGTTGTTGTTTTTTTTATTTATTTATTTTTTTTTATAAACCAGATAAAGAAGGCACATCCCAGGGAATTGAATCCATATTTTAAGGTTGACGGTAGTGGTTATCCAGAAGAGACTGATGGGAGCAAAGCCAGTGGGGACCGACTTTTGTCTTCTTCAGTTGTCGGAGATGGAGGTGCCAGCTGGAGACTCAAAGCGTTGAAGCGTGCACGAGAACAAGCAGCTCGAGAAGGGCGAAGGCTTGACGAGGTATGCTGCCTTAACTTTAAGATATTAGCAAGTATCTGTGCAATCTCTCTCTCTCTCTCTCTCTCTCTCTCTCTCTCTCTCTTTCTTTTCTTTTAGCTGTTGTTTCTTAAACAATGAAATTGAGCAGGTTGTTGAAGAACGTGGGGGTTCTCTTGGTGAACTGACTGTTTCTGTAGCATCTCGTAGAGCTGCTCCTTCTCATGCTCATCTACATGCAATAAAAGATAGACAGAGAGGGCTAACTGAGGAACGGTCAACTGGTTCAGACAAAGAAAGTCAGATGGATGTCAAAAAGGTACCTTGCCATTCTCAGGTGCATTACTGGTTTTTTGTTTTGATGCATGTCACTTGTGTTTACTTACATGTTACATATTTGTGTTTCTCAGAAGAATGATGTGCACTACTTGAAGGATGTATCTTTTCAGCGTCATAAAATGAGGGAGCCTAAAGTTCAAGGATCTTTATCCTGGGGAAAACGGAAAAGTCAAAATCTGTCTTCTAACGATGCTGACCTTATCTCAGCTGCAGTATCTAGTTTGAATAAGTTTTCCAACGATGGAAGCTTTATGCGTGAATTATTTCAGCAGCAGAATAATGATCCTGGTGGTTTTGTTGAGTCAGAATCTGTTTCATCACGAATGAGCCAATCTAGTGAAGGTATTGCGCTGGATAATGATGGATTAAGTGCAAACCAGTTGGCAGCTAAAGCTCTTCAGCTTCGTATGAAAGGAAAGCATGAAGAAGCCAATGAACTTCTGGTAAGATAGCATTCCACATTATACAATTTTTCTACTCTCTTCTCTCTAATCAAGATTTCATATGAAGAAACCAAGTATCTCTCTCTCTCTCTCTCTCCAATGATTTTGTGGAGAGCATATGTTCAGTGACATACATAGATATGTGAGAGAAACCAAATGAAGCATGTTAAATTTAAGGAACTGTTGTTGACAACAATGTTAATTTGGAGGGAAAAGCTGTATAAACACCCAAGGGCATTAGCAATTGAGGTTAATTGCAAGCTAGAAAGGAATTTCCACTCCCTTTCCTAGGTATTGTACATCTATGTAGGAAGTAGACAGAGGTGTTGGCATTTAGCTAATATTGGTCATCTCACAAGTTTGATACTTATCTTCCTCTCCTAACCTAACCTAAATTGAACTGAATCTGTTAATATCCAAAGTCATGAATGGAATTCTTTTTTTTTTTTTCATTCTACCTTACTTTGGAGTGTTATACCTAGAAAATGTATGTGACCTTAATCTGTTAAGAGATTTCCATACCGACCAAAGTGAAAAAGGGCTTCTGTGGGGTTTGCGTGAAAAAGAATTCATATCTAAATTAGAGTCATTATACTTTATTAATTTTGATGAGGCATTATGCTTTCTTAATATTAGTTATTAAGAGCACGCGTTTTTGCTTCTGTGATTAATTGCAGTTATCTTGTTTTTCTTATTGTTTATTAGCAAGAAGCTGAGAAGATTAGGGCAAAGCAGGGTGCTGGTGATAATTCAATTAGACAACAGAATAAGGGAAGCTCAAGCAGGTAATTATGCATCTTGTGATTTTTTAAAAAATACTTTTTTGGGGGTGGGGAGTCCTTTTTGTTTTTTGAATCCTCGAAGTTCATTAACTATAAGAAAACAAGTATTTTATATATGGAATTTATAATGGTAAAGATGGAGTTAACTTGCATACGGGTGGGTGGATGGATTCTTTTCCTTTTCTAATGGAGTCTTTGAAAGGGTTTTTCTTTTCTCATTTTTTTTTTTAATTCTTTTTTTTTTATTGAGTTGCTTATCTCCTGTAGTTTGCCATTTCAATAGCTTTCTTAATCCCGTAGCACGTTTGGTGGTATTATTGTTCTATTGACATTCCTTTTTTTACCTAGATATATTATGAAGGACAGATCTATTCGACAAAAGAAGGATGAGGAGGATGATGATATGCATCTAGCTCGAAAGATAATGCAGAACAAACAGTATACCACGTATGGTCAAGCAGATGATGAGTATGATTTTGAAGTTGGTCCTAGCAGGAAAGCTCAGCTGAAGGGTGGAGATAATGAGCAGAAGGTTAAGAAGAATATGTCCCGTCTGTTAACTCAACAAGAGCGCTGTGGTTTTTGCTTGGAGAATCCAAATGGGCTAAAACATCTTATTGTGTCCATAGCACATTTTACATACTTGATGTTGCCAAATAGGCAGCCTGTGGTGCCTGGTCATTGCTGCATTGTACCGCTGCAGGTGAGCTTAACTTGGTTCCTTGTCCTAAATGTTACATTTCTTTTTAGTTATGAGTAACGAAGTTATAAACTGAACTATACTAGGTTAACTTCTGAATTGGAATTTTTTTTTTTTTAATGGTTGACAATGATAGTGCGGTCTTGAGATTTGTATCTGAAGGTGCAAATTCATCCTTTAAGATTGAGCTAATACTAGAAAAGAGTTGGGAAATTGCAGATTATTGGATCTATTACGAAAATAATAATGAATAATGTTACTGATGTCAGTTTTTGTAATTTGAGAACCTAAGGATGCTTCTATCATGAGATGCAATAGACTGTTCTAGCTGCTTGAAATTGAGGTGAATCTATGTTGAAGTGATATGAAACATGGTAGAATGATTTAGTTTCTTGGGGACATGGATACACCTCTTCTTTTCTTGTTAATTTAATCTATTTCCTTTATTTAAATATTTTTCCCCTAAAGCATGGCTATTTACGTGCACAGCATGAATCGGCCACGAGAACTGTTGAGGACAACGTGTGGGAGGAAATTCGCAATTTCAAGAAATGCCTTATTTTGATGTTTGATAAGCAAAAGAAGGATGTAGTGTTTCTTGAGACAGTGATGGGGTTGGCACAACAACGCTGCCATTGTTTGATCGAGTGTATTCCTTTGCCCCGAGAAATCGCTGAAGAGGCTCCTTTATACTTTAAACAGGTATTGTCTTAATTCTAATTTTCTTATGAATGTAGCATTGGAAATTTGCTTGTTTGTCATTTCTTGAGCCAGCACCTTTGGAGTTGTTTTTATGAATTCAAGAGATGTCTCTCCCCCTCCCTCCCTCTCCACCCCCAAAGATGTGCAATACTTGGATGATTTTTATGCTTTGAAAGCCAAAGAGATATTTAAAAATAGCTTAGGAAAAAATATTGCCTACCTTTTAGCAGGGTAGTAAAGCTGGAGGAAAGAGTGTATTGAAGCAATGCTATTACTTCAGAAAATTATTTGAGAGCAACTTCGTCTAATTTTGTACATTTTTCTAAATCATTAACTTTTTGAGAAAATTTCATACTGAAACTAGAGTTAACATAAAACATAAAGAACCTGTTGAACTCAACTTGTTCTTTTATGTTTTTTTTACTCTCTTGATGAGTGAATTTGGTCCGAAGGAAGGGAGAAATTTGAATCAGTAACTTCAACATGTTTTATGTTTGATTATGTTACCCTTTGATGTTCCAAATTTCAACTTGTTTTAGTCTGTATGTAATATACTTGGGTTTTTATTTGAAGTTCAATGAGGACAATGTTCTACATCTTGTGGCATAAGTGGTGAAGCATATTTCATATTGCAAAGAAGAAAAAGATGGAGCCTGTTGTTTATGAGAAAAATAAATAAGCCATGTCAATTTAAGAAAAATTATTTACAGTATTCATCTTCGCTTTTATTTTTTATTTTATTTACTATTACATCTTTTGGGAAAGTTTAGTTATTGTGTTTTATGCAACTCCTTGACACTTCATTACTTTATTTCTCTTCATTATTTGTCCCATTAATATCTCACCATTTTGGTAATTATATTATTACCTGTTGCTATCAATCCAAGTGGCTTGATTTTCCACAATTTAGCTTAAGAAAAGTAAAGAGAAACATAATTCAAGAGGCTAACAAATGACGTTTATTGTGGACAGAAATTAGCTACAAACAAATTTGTAGCTAATAACTACAAACCAGTCTAATATAATGACAAGTGTCTTTAATCATGTGAGAGGCACATGTGAATTTTAATAAAATTTAACGGTGTGAACTCTGTTTACATCGCTCCTGTGTAGTTCTGATTAGCCTCATATATACTGCAGATTTGTATCTATTTCATTTTGTACGCTTAACAGAAAAATCAACGGTATATTCCCGCTTTTATACAGTAATCCATTGCCCTTCTTTATCGACCCATTTAAAAATTTCGTTGTCGTGTTTTGTCTTGTGATGGTCTTGAAATTACAAGTACACATCTCTATCGTATTTGCATTTCTGGCTCAGTATTATTTCGTAGAAACGATTCTTCCAATAGAGAACACTCAATTACTACTCTTTTATATAGAGAATAATAGAACGTACTCTTCTACAATGATAAATATGTATTGATTGGAGTGCGTGAGAAGTAGTATAAAATGCACTCCAAAGAACGCATACGCAGCTTATTTTTTATTGTTTTTTCAATTCATCTAATATCGATAGACAGTTGCTACCAGAGTTTTCTCATGTTGTAAAGTGGTGACTTACTATCAGAGAAACTCTCTTATATGAATAAGCTAGCTAAGAGTTCATTTGCTGGCTTTGAAAGTAAAATTACAGTTACATATGCATCCTTCCACAGAGCTTAGTATGCAAGTCACACAATGTTTATCGGTCTGAATACTAATAGGCATGCCTGCACGATATAAAATACTTGCTCTTAAATAAATCGTATAGACGCGAGAAAATAAATCGAAGGAAATAAAAGAACAAACGTCATATTGACGATTTCAAAGGCTATTATCCAGGACTGACCTCTTGTTGACCTTTCTAAGCTGTTGAAATGACTTTTCGTCTTCCAACTCTAAAAATGGGGGATGAGTTAAGGTACATGATGTATAGTCTATATAAAAAATCGATTAGGAAATAGATAAGTGATGAATACCCATGATTTGCATATGTGGAGAGATATAACGGCTGGTTTGAGAGGTGCAGTTAAATACCTGGTTGTCTAATGATTTATTGGGGAATAAGAAACGTTTAAGAAAAGAATATGTATGGATTGCTACAACAGGGTTTATAATGATTCTAGATGTGTTAAATATTTACTATTACTACATAAGTATTTTCCTATTGTCGCCCTTCACACACAGTGCTACCAAGACAACTTGTCCTAGTTCTAGGTGATGGTAAGACGTTTATCAATTAGCAGCTCAATAGTGTCGATATATGCTATGCTATATCTTGTGTCCTTATATGGTATGTTTATGTAATAAAAAGATTAGAAAAGTGTTGTTTGAATGCATGTGCCTTGATTGTGTGGTGTATCGCGATTGTTTTATTTTTTCGTCTCATTTCTGTCCAGTTGAGTCTTTGCTTCGAATTTATTAGTGACATTTGTATTGTATTAAATAGTGTGTTTGTTTATCTGACATGAGGCTATGAAGTGTAGAAATGATCCAGTCATATAATTATGCTTTGGATAGCTGTTGTATTGGAGAATTCATTGGAAAGTCCTGATTATGAAAATATTATTTGAATAAGAGTAATATTTGTGGAAAAATAATTATATATATAATATATTTTCTAAAAAAAAGTTTTGTTGTTCGAAGAGAAAATGGTGAAAAGATAATGAAGAAGATATAGAGCAACAATTTTAAGTTAGCAATAGAACTTTTACTTAAAACTAAAATAAATAAGGGTTTAGCGATAGAGAATAACTTACACTCTAGTAGAAAATTTCGGCCTAGACTATACACCATGTTGAATTTGGTCTAGATAAGGGATTTGTCCATGTAATTGATGATGAGAAACAGTTTAAAAGCAGCTTCGGCCTTAATGTGATAAGAGGGATTCTAAAATTGCCGGAGGAAGACATGTATCGTCGCCGAAGGTATGATTCTGTTGAGGTTCAAAGGGAAGCAGTTAAAAATTTTATCCAAGACTGGGAACCTTTTGATTGGACAAAGCAGCTTCACTAGGTATCAGGACGCAGTTAAGCCAGTTGAATCCTATCAGCGACTTGTGATTTGCCTGTGGTTTACAAACCCCATTGTGGTTGGCCTGTGATACTCGGGGCTGTGGGATCTTGTTGCAGAGGTGACCGACACGGCTAAATAGCCTGACTCTAGCTAGCCCTTGTGTCATATAATTCTGTATTTGCTGTGTAATTTAACCTGAGCCCTCGGGTACTGAACCCAACGGGTTGTTGACGAGACGCAAATCCTCACAGTGAAAACCATTTGGGAATCAGAAAACTAAAGCGGGACGGGGGACCTCTGCCCCGGCAAAGAAGAAGAAAACTATTGAAATAAACATATATAGCAAAAGCCCAAACCCCCCGGCGACAGGCAAGAAAGGGATTAGGCTCAAAAAGAAGGTAAAGGCAAAGGGATGCGATCAATGGAATTTTCATAAAGCTGTCAAATGGGAAGCCCAGTGCCTTATGTAAAAGCACATGCCACATTGATTATTGGCGGAAGAAGATGCTGTCTGACAAGGCCTATAATTGTTACTATTATAGTTTTAATAACATAGATTTATTATATTATAGAGTAGATATAATATCTAGATTACTAAAATAAAATTAAAGTGAGTAAATTTAGATATCAAACATATGTCCTTACTTTAAATCAAATGGCACTAAAAAATGTATAGCACATTTATATTCATGGTGTTTATCTCAATCATTCTATAGGTACATAAGATTGTAATTTCAGCAAATATTTTTTTATTATAATGCATTATGGACCTTGAAAAGTTATGAAGTTTAGAGTAAATTAAGTTGCCATGAATAACAAAATTTTAAAAGCATGCATGTATGAATTATCACCATTCAACCCACTCATTTGATAACATACTCTAAACACTACATCTAAAATCTACCGACAACAATAATTGACATACATATCTCAGACTGTGAGCCATAAACAAAAGAAGTAACTTTTTTATACCCTAAACACAGTACACAAGAAGGCATGTATGTGGATTCTTACAACTCCATTTCTACAATAAAAGAAGGAACTAAATTGTGCGAAGTGATTACCTTTCAATTTGATCGGAGGCATGCGAATGGGTCGCGAGTGGGTCCATCGACGACGGCAACTAACTAGCCAACAAATCAGGCACTCTGATAACTGAAAACAAGCGGATTCGAAATACAAACCACCAGAATCGCGGTCGAATCGAGCGGCGGTGGGGAAAATCACTTCTTCGGCATCGATTGGGTTTTTCGAAACCCCAAGTGTGGTACCCGTTTCAAAACCTAAGGGGTGATTGCCCTATTTTACTAAAAATATTTTTAGCGCTACTTCAAATAATTTCATATTTTGTTTTTTGTTTTTTTGATTAAGTATTATTTTATTATATTTTATATCTGATGTGGCAAGAAAACCATAAGGACCTCGTGATGTGGAATGAATATCTATCGATCTGAACACATGTCGGCTAATTAGAGGTGATGAGGTGGCGCTTCATTAATTTTTTGGACAAAATTTTAACGGGAGTACTAACTTGGTAGTTATGTTAACTACGGGTATCACCTGTGATAAGTTTAAAAAATGAGGTAGCTATTTGATAATTGAGTAAATCACAGGTACCAAAAATGTGTTTAACCCTAAGATAAATTTTATATTTATTTGAAATATCCAAAATAAGTAATTTTTATTTATGCATTTTAAATAAATCTAACACGTGGTGCTCTTTAGTCTTTGCAACTAGCCTCATCATAATTTTTTTCAGACAAACGACCAATTGAACATGTCAGATTGACCGATTACGCCAAGCAAATAATAATAAATAAATAAATCATTTTTTTAAAAAAATTTAAAAAAAAAAAAAAAAAGAAAAATCCAAAACCAACACCAAAAGGATAGAGATTATTCTAAGTGCCCAGAAGACTGGTCTTAAATGCCTCCCACGTTAGACCTTTCTGAATGTACTCTGTATTAGAAGGGTCGAAAGGTCCTTTAATTCTGTCTATGGACTTTATCGCTGCCCTAGCAGGAAGAACGCTTCTTGATGGATCCGGTGAAGTTCCATAGCTCAAGCTTGAAGAAAATCCCTGAAACATGCATATTACATACATATATAGTTTTGAGCAACCTATAAGTAAATCATGTAGAACAGTAAACCCAAAAGATAGGAAAACAAAATTAAAACGTGCATCGTTTCAACTAGAATTTTAGTTCGTCTTTATCGATCTTGACAAAATTGGAGAAGAAGTCCCATTTGTTGCTCAATTTTTTCTAATCATGATCATAAGCTAGTTTCGTTTTATGGAAGGTGGTAACTTCACTGAGGCGGTTCTCAAAGTTACTCAGCCTAGGATGCTTTCCATCTTTTTTTTTTTTTTTTTTTTTTTTTTTTTTTTGTGTGGGTTTGCATTTGTTGGCCCTTAAAGCTATAAAGTCATAAATAATAGATAAAAAAAAAAAAAAAATGCTTCTCGTTCTTCTTTGTCCATTTTTAGTCTTTTTTTTTTTTTTAGGCGACGAACCTCTATTTTTTGGGCAAAAAAAAAAAAAGACAACAGATACTTATCTAATAGAGATATTACATAGTCCTACTTTTCTCTTTTGGCAAGAAATATTTCAACACGAAAAGTTTAATTTTCCCTCTTTCACGAGGTAGAACGGTACTACAAAAGACGAACACAATTTGGCAAAGGCTTTTCCTTCCCTTTTCTTTTTTCTCCTCAAAATTCAACTTCATTTTTAATATTTTAACAATAATTTTTTAACAGTTTTTTCTAATTTTTATAGCACATAAATCACTTTTTATTACTATATAAATAAAAACTCACTAAAAAATTATACGACAAAAAAAAAAAAAAAAAATTTCTCACCTTGAAGATAAGCACTTGCACTTCCTCGTCGTCCACCACCGCATGCACAAGGAGCGCTTCTCCCTTGGCGGACTGGCTGTAGAATTCCAACATCGCAATTTCCTCATTGTGCCCGTAGTACTCTTCCTCACCCTCATATCTCACTGATCTCCTCCTCGCGGCGCACCACGTGCTCAAAACTCGCTGGTTCCTCAATTTCAGAGCCTTAGTAACATCAAACCGCCTGCTAACTCTGCAGGCAAAGGTGGTGACCTTCAGAGAAAATTGGAACATCGGGGGTGAGGATAGTATTGCCCATCCTCCTAACTTCTTCAACGACATTAACCCTGGACGCATCATAACTGCAGCACGAGTTGTTCCTTCAGCAGGATTTTAAAGATAAGGTCACACGTGTACGTACGTGCATTAATTAAAATCTGTGTTGTACATTCTTTTCTCACTTTTTTACTGTCACAACTCAGAAGGTTTCAATTAAAGGGCATTTACATTGAATTCAATAAATGCTTGAT
>FXXK01000973.1:0-20484 GCA_900184695.1 Betula pendula | reverse complement strand
TTTTATTATGAATGATTATTATTATTCATTGATTAAATAAATGAATATATGGCATATAATTTTTTGTATGATCTTTTATGATTGTCCCCATATAAAAGGTCCAGAGAATATATTGAATATGGTCTATGGATGTGAGTAAGATTTTTGTCACACAAGGTCTGAGACCATAACCCTTGTATTATGAAATTCATTTGTTCGCAATCATAATGAAACTGGACATTCCATTAGGACAACTGTTATTCATTAATTGTGTGATTTACCTTAATTAGGCGAAGTATATACTTCGAGTTGATGTGTAGGTGTATAGGGTGATATACACTGAATGGACCAAGAGTTGTCTTTCCAGAAAAATACTGTCTTTAGGGAAAGACAATAACTCTCAAACTACTTATATTTGTGATTCTAAATCTTGAGACGAACTCAGATGTCAAATGTCTTCACTTTGATACATCATAGATTGAGGCCTTAACTGTTTGTGGTCAACATTATCTTTTGTGTTAGGTGATCACAAGTAGCATCGTGAGAAGAGTTTTTCTCAATAGGGAATCCAAATAATTTTAAGTGGAAAAGGACAAGAAATCTCCTATTGAATAAGATTTTATACGAGATTATTCTCAGTCTCTGGCCAAAGCATTTTGGATAGAGTATTCCAAAATAAATTACCTAGTGAATGAAGTGTTCACAGGAGCGAGAATAATAAGGATAAGAATCGGGTAATCAAGGAATAAAAAGGTAGAGAATTTAGTGTGACAGTATCACAGTCCTAATTCGTCTACGGAGGATTTCATGGATGAATCATACTCACCCATAAATTAGTCAAAGAAAATTTTGTTGATTTAATCAACAATATTTTATGGAGTTCAGTTATTATTATATAGTGGTATTAATTATAATTAAATAGTGATTTGGGATAGTCATATACTATTTAAGCCGAAAAATATTATTCCCTTCAGGTCCCTCATCAAGCTATTATAAATTAATCAAAGACATGATTTTATTTATTTATTAAGCAAGTTGTTTTAATTTATTAAAACATGGGCTTAATTATTTGGCAAACTATTTTAAATTAATTAAGATATGAGCTTATTTAAATAATAAGCAGGTTGTTTTAATTTATTAAATTATGAGGCAAATAAAAACAGTGCAGAAATTGGTAGAGAAGTAATTAGGAAAGCTGGGCTTAGGATAAGACCCAAGCCCACTGCAAGCTAATGGGTGACGCACAGGCCAGAGGAATATTCCCTTGGCCCATGCGTCATTTAGCATGTGTGCTAAGGTTTTATAAACCCCTAGCCTCCATTCTACTTTAGCAACTTGTCCCACATTGCTATTTTACAGTCTATATTCTCTGCAGCCTCAATATAAATAGAGATACCTGTAGCTTTAGCAAATCACTCTAATAATAAATCTTTAGCCTTTGCTAAGAATTAAAGTTCTATTGAGTTAATTTTCAAATGAATAAAGTTTAAGATTTGAAGAGCTAGAAAGAGCTCACACTCTTGATTATTTCTAGTCATTGGTGAAAAGATATGTTGGTGTTCATGGAGGTGTTCTTGGTGCTCTGGGAGCAGCTTTGATTCGTTGCTCAAAAGTCGAGGCGTGGCCCTAGTTTGCAAGTAAGTAATTTTATGTTCTTGCTAGTTTAATTTTAAATAGCAATGTTCTTCTAAAGTTTATTTTGGCTAGGGAATAGATTATTTTTCCGTTGTGCAATATTTCTGATTTGCATGTTTATTCCCAACAATTGGTATTGATGTGGTTTTTATGGATCAATAACAAATTTCTACCACTCGCAATAGAACGAATCCTTATAGGATAGGGCTATGTGGAGGGTGTTGAACCTCAAGGACTGTTTTTAGATCGGATGCTTATCAAATACTCAGAATTAATTCTAATCTAACTCAGAAAAATATTTGGTTGTTTTGAAAACTAAATTAAAGCTTAAACACGTAATGAAATATAAGGAAAGAAACATAGGAATATGACTTTACCACAAACCTCATACCAATGGCAGATTGTATTAATATGGGATTCTCACTACGTGTGTGATATGATGTGCATAATGGGTGTCAACCATATGACAACATCGACAAGAAAACACTTTAATTAGAAGGTGATGATAACCCATCTTCGGTTGGCACGTATCGTCCACCTAAACACTAGTTGTGGCACGATCCGTCTTCCCTAGGTATGGTCTATAAAATCTTCTAATGAGCATACACATTATCAAGAAATGAGTATAACCAATCTTCGGTTGGCATGATCCGTCTACCTACATTATACTAATCTAAGATGTAGTACGGATCATCTTCCCTAGGCATGGCCTATCTAATCCCTTGATTTTATGTCAAAACGTACCATTGCATAGCTATCATTCCTATAATCACAGAAAATAGAAATGTTGATTTCATTCAAGAAAAATAAAACTCTTATAGACAAGATAGAATTTTCATCAAGAACAAGTATGAGCATTGAATCGATTACAAATGTTTTGTAAAACTCTAAGCTATGCAATCATCACTCATATATTGAAATTTCCAAGATAAAATACAATCAAACCATGGATTTGGAAAGGGCTACATCAATTCCTATGAATACGAAATTAGCTACTCATGGAGGATATGGAATTCTCTATTGCATTAGAGAAATCCATTCCTTGAATGTTGTGAGCTGTTGGACGTTCTCCGTATGAACTTAGAACCCTAATTCGTGCTTGTTCTCAGAAGAATCAACCCTTTGGATGAGAGATCCAGCACCTATTTGAATCCAACTTCAATCCCACAAAATCACCATACAATCCCTTAAACTAAGGGATTTAGTCTTCCCAATCCCTCATTGCGAGGATATGGAGTCAAAAACCATCATTTGAGGGATTTCAGAGGTGAATCCGTGCTTTGACCCAAACTTTAAGAACTTTTCTCTCCCCAAATCAAGTGCAGATCTCAAATCGGATTCTGGTGCGACCGAGTTCGCTCGAGCTAAGTTATGATTTCGCTCGAGCCATGTGGGTGCATCTTAGCTCGAGCCAAGTGATGATGTCGCTCGAGCGAAATTTAGTCTATCTCGCTCGAGCCAAATGATGATGTCACTCGAGCCAAGTTGAGTCTATCAGCATATTTTGAGGAAATCCGTTATGTAGAGTGCACATTCGCCATAAGACCTGAGAGCACTAACTAAATAAAAACACGACAAAATGTTATATTACAAAATGACTAAGGTTTAACAAATGCGAGTTAAGGGGCTTGAATGCACAACATTCAAGGCTTATCAGGTATTAGGGCCAACTTTTATTGAAAGGATGTTGAAGATAGAAGTTTTAGAAAAACTGTTTTCTGTTTTTCTATGTCTTAAATTCGGAATTATTTGAACATCTCCAGAAATTGAAATTTTGGTTTAAGACCTGGATCATGTTCTTGAACATGTTAGGATCTTAACTGGAAAATTTCAAGTCGTTTGGAGAATCGTTTGCTATTTAAATTGAATTTTGCATTCGAAAACAATGTTGCTGTTTTTATAACAGGGACTATATGAATTACAATTTTAATAAATGTTTTTCAATGAGTGCAAAAAATATTTGGGCAAGATAGGTTGCAAGAAAAAATTGTGTGTTTCACGCAATGGTTGAAACGGATCTTCGTTTCGATTTTTATCAAAAAAGTTATGATCGTTTTACCATTCGTCGACGGATTTGGAATTCATAAAAATTCACATGTCTGTAGGAATTACAATTTAGATGTATGTTTTTAGACAAGTCCTAAAAATAATTGGGGCACTTGTTTTTGAATGTAAAAATCATGGTTGACGTTTTGGTCGATCAGATCTTAGTTTCGAGTTTTATCGAAAAAGTTATGATCGTGTTTCCAAATGTCGATGGTTCAGGAATTTCAGAAATTTTGCAAGCAGATTTTTTTTACAAAACAGTTTTTGAAAATTGTTTTTTCGAAAATATTATTTCTCTTGGGTATATTTTTGATACAAGGGTGATATTATTGTTGAAAGACCAAAATATCCCAAGGTGCAAATATATGCTATTTATTAAACACCAGCTTTGAATTTATTTTTATAAATACGGTGTAGGCCAAATAATCAATTTTTCCATATCTTTCTTGTTATGGGAATATAAACAAATTCTAATGATTGAAATTATGTGAGTTTGAATTTGTATATTCAAGTACAAGAAAAGATTGGAAGAAAATTGAAGTTATTAGCAAAGAGTGTTTTCTTGAAAAACACAAAGTGGCAAAGTCATAATTGTCAAAGAAAGGGCAATTGTCTTAAATAAACCTAGAATTTTAAAATATCAAGTGAGATAGAGATTTTGGGATGTAAGTCTCACAGTCTTGATCACAGGTTTATAGTAATGTAAAATAAAATGCCTCGACTTGGCCTTGGGCCTTGCAATCCCCACAGAGGGTAATTTTGTTTCTTGGGTTACATAATAAATCTCTGGATCGGATAAATGCGATGTGATTATTACCAATTGACGATCACCCAACGGTGGAGTTACTTGGACAATCACATCAATTTTAAATAGATGGTCACACTTGACTGATCTTAGATATTACCCTCCCCAATGAGTTATGTTATCTATGATCAGAGACTAAAGTAAAAATGACATTTATTAATGACGTGGTAGTTACAATAATGGCATTTGTTGTATACTAAGGGCCATTAATAGAGAGAAAGAATCTCGCCTAGTCAGGTGATTAAAGATACCTCGACTTGACATGAAGTCTCGCAAACCCCACATAGGGTATTTTTAATTTACAAATTAGGTAGTCGTAGCTTTTCAAATATTATATGTCTTATTGGGTTTACATGTTTTATTTGTGCTGAATTTTTATGCTCATTGATATATCATAACTAGGAATGTCTTCATTTAGCCCTTTTCTAAATTATTATTTATATATGTTAGTGATTTGATTGAACCAAATTATGTTGTTTGAAAACATAATTTGTATATAGTGCTTATAGGTAAAATGAACATTTATATGTCACCTAAGCTATGTCCAAATTCTCCAGTTTTTGAAAATATCTCAAAGGGACTAACAACGATTTAATTCATTGGCTAAAGTCAAGGAGAGATGGATATTACATGTTAACTTTTGTGTCAAATATATTCCTGTTGGGTTGCAGGAGTTTTCACTTGTTTCAGACTTCATCATCTAAAAGAGATGTTTGATGGAACTTCATGTTGTAATTTAATTGCAAAGATAATTGAAGTTGTTGGGTGTTGAGATTAGTGATAAATCTCAGGTGGATTGTTTCCACAAATTCGTGCCTAGCTTTAAAATTAGTTCAAATTAAATATGTCAATGAATGAAAAGGATTTGCACATTGATAGAACTGATAAATGAGTTTATCGCAACAGAAGCATCCTAAAAGCCAAAGGCTAGTAAGCATGTGGCTTGGTGTTCTACTTTAGAGCCGAAAGGCTAGGTTGCAAGAGGAGAAGTAGGAGTATATCAAACATGTTGGCAATCTTGCTGCCAAGGAAAGTGAATAAAACTGGAAGAAAATCAAAGACTAAGCCAAAAGTGGAAAGTGCTCCCACTTGGCAAAGCAGAGCATTAAAAAAGAAACTACACCAAGTTTCTAGCATTCAGAAGTGAAGGTAAAGTATCTTCCTTCTTAGTTGAACATGTTGAGTGGTGAATCCCACAGATTCCTGATATGTGGATTCAGAATCCACCAATCATGTCAACAATACGTTGCAAGGGTTCCAGGTAACCAGTCAACTAAGTAAAGGACATATATACCTTACACTAGGAGATAGGACTAGGGTTCCAGTCCACTCCAGGAATTGTTGAATATTAATTCAAGAGTTTTTATTATCAGACTATCAGAATATATACCCAGTTACGCAGGTATTCATTTACTATGACGTTTATACTTCTAGTGTGAGTATAACAGGATAATAAAGAAAGATAATTACTTATCTATTCTGAAATTATTATGGATAGTCTTATATTATAACTCAATATTTATATTCTATGAACAATTCTATTTTATAACCTATTCATAATGCTTTACCATTTAAAGAAAGATTCCTCGTACTAATGAAATATATCTTTGGCACTTATGTCTTGGTGGTATTTAAATCAAAAACGGATTCAAAGACTGGTTGATAATGGGCCCTTGGGCCCATGAGTTTTTAAAAGATCATCCAGTCTAAGAATCGGTTTTAGAAATAAAATAACCAAGAGACATTTTTTCTACAAAAGGGTATAGAGCCAAAGATGTGTTAAGCATTAGGACATACTATTGTATGTGGTTCCCATGAAGTATCCTAGCACAAGGTGATGAATGTCTCCTTGGGGATTCCATGGACCAGTTAGGGATTGAATCCCAGTTGACTACACCAGGGACTCCTTAGTAAGATGGTGTAACAGAACGAAGGAATATAACATTCTTTAGAAATAGTAAGAGCAATGATGAGTTAAGTTACTCAGCTTATGTCATTTGGATATGCTTCAAAGAGAGCAACATACTTGCTTATTTTGATCTCATCTAAATCTATTTCCCAGCCCAGCACATGTGTTGAAAGGACAAGACAAATTAGTTTGAATCCAAAACAAAAGTATGTTTGTTAAATATCCAAAAGGGACAAACGGTTATTTGTTTTTTAGTCCTAAGGATAAGAAAGAGTTTATTTCTACAAACAGTAAGTTTCTTAAAGGAGGACTATGTAAAACACATTTAAACTAGAGAGTGAGGTGGTTCTAGTACAGATGCTAGGAGTAACATCTTCAAAGTTTTTTTGAAGATGATGTGGTTGTATTTAATACACCAAAGGTTACTATGGATGAGACACCAAGTACCATCATGCCGCTTCTCAGTGGGAGGACTGTTAGGTAACCTGACAGATTCATGTTAATTAGGAAAAGCCCACGTGGCTATACCTGATGAACTTGAATAAAATCCTAGGACTACGATAAAACAGTTATATGCTGTCGATGCAGACCTTAGGGTCAAGGGCTATGTAAAGTAAGTTGGAATCCATGAATTCCAACTTGGTCTGGATTCTTGTAAAGAAACCTATTAGTTGTTAATAGGTATTACAAGAGAAAAGGTAAGAGTGGATAGGAAGGTTAAAACCTTCAAGTCAGGATGGTGGAAAAAGTTTTTCTCAGAAAGAAATGGATCTACTATGAGAAAACCTTTCGCCGGTAGCCATGCTTGAATCCATTCGGATACTCTTGTCCATTGCCACTCATTTCACTATGACTTTAGGCAAATGGATTTCAAGATAGCCTTCTTAAATGGGCAACTTGACAAAGGGCATCTATATGATGCAGCAGACAAATTTATAGCTAAAGGACCAAAGGGGTATGGTAGGTGAATTACAAAGGTCCATTTATGGACTTAAGCAGGCATCCCAGTCATGGAATATCAAGTCTGATGAACCATGCGTGTACAAGAAGTGTTAAGCAAAGATAATGATGTTTTTGGTGTTATAGTTTGATAACATCCTGCTTATTGAAAGGACGTTTTTGGTGTTATAGGTTGATAACATCCTGCTCATTGGAAACAATGTGGGAGATTATCAACGGTAAGGATCTGGTTGACTAATCAGTATGATATAAAAGGACCTAGGAAAAGCAAGCTACATCCTAGTTATTAAGCTTTTACAAGATCAAGGATGATAGGTTTATCCCAAACTGCAAACATAGATAAGGTCATGGCAAGATAACATACTAGATTCCAAGAAAGGGTTGCTACCCTTTAAGTATGGAATCACTCTTACTAAAGAGGAGTGTCCTAGACACCTCAAGGAAAATAGTAGATGATGGTTGTTCCTTATGCTTCAGCTATAGGAAGCCTCATGTATGCTATACTATGCTTTAAACCTAACATATGTTTTGTAGTTAGCATGGTCAACAGATATCAGCTATTGATTAACAACAACGGAGGATAACAGTTGCATTATCCGGGGAACCAATGGACCATGGGAAAGGGGAATCACATCAAGCACAGGTATCATCTCATAAAGAAAGACAGCATCTAGAGAAGATGCAATTATGGCTAAGGTTTTGGCAAACCCGTTCACTTAGACTTTGCAAGTGGAGATTTTCTAAATCTCAGGGAATGAGAGTCAAATATGTGCCCTAATTGGAATTGAGGGCAAATAGGAGATTGTTGGGGATTATGCCTTAAATCCCAAGTTTTTTACATGTTGACATTAAAAGTTTGGTATTTGTTTTATTATGAATGATTATTATTATCCATTGATTAAATAAATGAGCATATGACATATAATTTTTTGTATAATATTTTATGATTGTCCCCATATAAAAGGTCAAGAGAATACATTGAATATGGTCTATGAGTGTGAGTAAGGTTTTTGTCACACAAGGTTTGAGACCATAACCCTTGTATTCTGATATTCATTTGTTCTCAGTCATAATGGAATTATACATTTCATTAGGATGACTGTTACGCATTAATTGTGTGATTTACCTTAATTAGGTGAAGTATATACTTCGAGGTGATGTGTAGGTGTATAGGGTGGTATACACTGAACAAACCAGTCGGGAGTTGGCTCCAGTAAAATATTGTCCCTACGGAAAGACAATAACTCTTAGACTACTTATACTCTGATTCTAAATCTTGAGAGAAAAACGAACCCAAATTTCAAGTGCTTCACCTTGATACACCATAGATCGAGGCCTTTAGCTTTTGAGGTCAACATTATCTTTTGTTTTGGGTGATCACATGTAGAATTGTGAGAAGAGTTTTTCTTAATTAGGGAATCCAAATCCTTTTAAGTGGAAAAGGACAAAAATCTTTCCTTGAAAGATTTTATACGAGATTATTCTCAGTCTCTAGTCAGAACATTTTGGATAGAGTATTCTAAAATAGATTACCTAATGAATAGAGTATTCACAGGAGCAAGAATAATAAGGATAAGAATCGGGTGATCAAGGAATAAAAGGTAGAGAATTTAGTGTGATAGTATCACATGTTCAATTCGTCTACGAAAGATTTCATGGAGGAATTATATTCCACCTATAAGTTAGTCAAAGGGAACTTTGTTGATTTAATCAATAATATTTTTATGGAGTTCAATACAATTATGTAATGGTATTAATTATAATTAAAAGTGACTTGAGATAGTCAGATACTATTTAAGCCAAAAAAATATTATTCCCTTTAGGTCCTTCATCAAGCTATGTAAATTAACAAAGACAGTTTTTTATTATTTATTAAGCAAGTTGTTTTAATTTATTAAAACATGGGCTTAATTATTGGGCAAGCTTATTTTAAATTAATTAAGACATGAGCTCTTTAAATAATAAGCAGGTTGTTTTAATTTATTAAAGTATGAGCTAAATAAAAACTGTGCAAAATTGGTAGAGAAGTAAGTGGAAAAGCTGGGCTTGATAAAGACCCAAGCCCAAACAAAGGCTACGTGGGGACACCATAGCCACGGATATTCCAAAATTTAGCATGTGTGCTAGGGTTTTATAAACCCTAGCCTCTATTTTACTTTAGCAACTTATCCCGAATTGTTATTTTATAGTCTCTATTCTCTCCAGCTTCAATATAAATAGAGGCGCCTGTAGCTCTAACAAATCACTCCAATAATAATTCTTTAGCCTTTGCTAAGAATTAAAGTTCTATTGAGTTACTTCTCAAAGCAACAAAGTTTTAGATTTGAAGAGCTAGAAAGAGCCCATACTCTTGGTTATTTCTAGTTATTGGTGAGAAGATCTGTTGGTGTGCATGAAGGTGTTCTTGGAGTAGCTTGGATTCATTGCTCAAAAGCCGAGGCATGGCCCTAGTTTGCAAGCAAGTAATTTTATGTTCTTGCTAGTTTAATTTTAAATAGCATTATTCTTTGCATGTTCTTCTGGAGTTGATCTTGGTTAGGGAATAGATTATTTTTCCGTTGCGCAATATCTCTAATTTGCAAGTTTATTCCCAACACCAGACTGTGACTCTGAGTCAATTCATGACTCCTAGGGGAAAATGAGTCAGTGGCAGTACTAACGTCACTAGGCAATCGGTGACCATACCTCCATCCAACAATCCGTATGATTCGCCTAGTCTAGAGAATTGTTTCAAGTGTAACTAGCTGGGACATAGATCACATCAATGTCTTAGGAGGCAGATGGTGAACTTGATCGAGACCAAGACATGAGGGGAAGAGGATGGAGTGATTGAAGTGATCAGGGATGACCAACCTGATTACGAAGGAGATCCGGCTAATGTTGATGAAGGGATATTATTCTATCGATCCTTAGTCATTCAGTGTTTAGTGTTAACGTTGAGATAAGAGGACCACCCACAGAGAAACAATATATTTCGTATGCGTTGCATAGTCAACCAACGAATATGTGATGTCATCATTGATAGTGTCAGTGGATAAAACGTTGTCTCAGAAGTGATGGTTATGACGTTTGGTCTGAAGACCGAGAAGCACCCATCACCATACAAGATCGAATGGATTAAGTGAGGTACCGAGATACAAGTTTCTGAGTGATGCTGTTTCACTTTCTCGATCGGTAAACACTACTCGGATTTGGTGTTGTGTGATGTGGTGGAGATGGATGTGTGCCACATAATCTTGGGAGACCTTGGCAGTTTAATGTGGATGCTTAGCACAGAGGAAGAGACAATGTCTACGTTATCTTTCGGGACAGTCAAAAGATAATATTCGACCCTTACAGGAAGAGACGTTCAACACTTCTACTCGTTCCGAGAGAAGACAGGTTTTTTTGACCATGGGATCGGAGTTTATGGAGGAATTTAGGGGCACCCGAGAGATCATCGAATTGGTGATAGAGGGATCTACAGTTCCGAGCTCTCATGAAATTCCCTAGCGATTGCGATCAATGTTGGAGGAATTTTGGGACATCATGCCTGATGAAATGCTTGAGGGGCTTCTGCCTATGAGAGACATACAACACTATATTGACTTAGTGCCAAGAACAAGCTTCCCGAACCTTCCGCACTATCAAATGAGCCCAAAGGAGAATGCTATCCTGCAAGAACAGGTAGAGAGGTTAATTTGGAAGGAAAAGGGAGAGTATGAGTCCAAGTGCCGTACCAACCTTGCTGATACCGAAGAAGGATGGTAGTTGGCGTATATGTGTGGACAGCCAAGCGATCGGCAAGATCACAATCAAGTATCGGTTTCCTAGTCCCTGAATAGGTGATATGTTTGATATGTTGACCGGGGCTAAGATCTTTTCGAAGATTGATCTTAGGAGTGGTTATTATCAGATTCACATCTGAACGGGAGATGAGTGGAAGATTGCATTTAAGACTAAGGAAGGGCTCTATGAGTGGATGATGATGCCCTTCGGTCTATCAAATGCATTAAGCACATTTTCATGTGACTAATGAACCAAATACTAAAGTCTTTCATTGGAAAATTTGTTGTTTTCTATTTCGATGACATTCTTATTTGTAGTTGTACTCCAATGGATCATATGGATCACGTTAGGAAAGTATTGGAGGCTCTTTGAGACAACAAGTTGTATATCAACTTGAGGAAGTGTAGTTTACTAATGAACCAGGTGACACTTTGAGCCACTGAGGTACATTGCTGATCACTACGAATGCCAAGGTGACGGGATTTGAATGCTTAAAAGAATTATATGAGGTAGATGATGATTTTGGGGAAGCTTGGTATTGTAATACAGGACAATTGATTCTTGAGATGCATATCTAAAAAGAATACCTTTTTTGAGGGAATCAACTCTGCATCCCGAAGAGTTATTTGCGTGAGCAAGTTGTTCGGGAATTACATGGTGGAGGTCTAGGTGGACATCTTGGAAGAGACAAGACTATCACCTTAGTAGAGGATCAGTAGTATTGGCCGTAGGTGAAGGAAGTGGGTAATTATGTTCGACGATGCCCAATCTGTCATGTATCTAAGGAACAAACCCAAAACACGAGCATGTACATACCTTTACTGATACCGGAAGCACCGTGAGAAGATTTGTCTATGGATTTTGTATTGAGTCTTCCGAGAACCCAATGAGGAGCAAATTCAAAAATGGTAATTGTGGATAGGTTTTCCAAAATGGCTCACTTTGTTCCTTGTAGGAAAACATCGGATGTTGTTCAAGTGGCCAATCTATTCTTCCGAGAGGTATTCTGATTGCATAGAGTACGAAGTCCATCACTTCCGATCGGGACACCAAATTTTTATCACATCTATGGCGAACGTTATGGAGACGATTCGATACAGCCTTGAACTTTAGTAGCATGAGTCATCCCCAGACGGATGGACAACCAAAGGTTGTGAATCGGACCTTAAGAAACTTACTTTAGTGCATTGCAGACAACAAACAAATGTAGTGGGACCTAGCTTTAGCTCAAGCTGAGTTTGCCCACAATAACATGTTGTATCGGTCCACTGGGAAATCACCATTCAGGATAATCTATAAGAGAACTTCTAAGCATGCAGTAGACCTCACAGATCTACCTAAGTTACCAGGAGCTAGTGTGGCAGCGGAGCATTTAACAGAATGAATGAAGTCCACCAACATCTAGGTTTTTTAAGATGGAGATCTTGTAATGGTGTATTTACACTAGGGGCGATTGCCGACAGGTACTCCTAAAAAGCTGAAGAACAAGAAGTAGGGTCCATTCAAAGTCCTTAAAAAGATTAATGATAATGCATGTCATTGATCTTCCAGAGGACCTGGTTATATCCTCAACGTTCAATGTTGCGGATATCTTTGAATATTTTCTGTTAGAGGGGACAAAACCTAACTCAAGGACAAGTTCTTTTCAAGAAGTGAGACTGATGTAGGACGCTACATCCAATTGCATTAATTGTTGATTCGGCGTGACCACCAAGCAGAAGATTTTTATTTGATTTAAGCAATTGCCAAGTTGGTGCATTATTGGCATTAATTGCTGATTTGGTGTGACCACCAAGTAGAAGATTTTATTTTATTCTGATTTAAAATTAAGACTTTATTTCATTTCCTTCCTAGGATTGTAGTTATTTTATTTCTTTACTAGGATTAGGTTTATTTGTTCTTAAAGTATTCGTTGTAATTATTTCTTTTCCTTACGAGGATTAGGTGTACCTGCTTTTCAAGTATTTCTTTAGTATTTATAGGTGAGTTGGTAATGTAAAACACAACAATTGAATTATTATCAAATCAGATAATTTTCTCAAACACTCTGCGGAGTTTTGTTCCTTGTAAGCCTTAGGTCTTGTTTTATCTTTTAATCAGAAGACGCAGATGCTTCTTATTGTGTTACAAAGTCTTCCCACTACGTCATTCTTTTTGGTAGCCAAGTACTATCAAACCTTACATTCATGGTGCAAGATCCTCTACATGTTCCTACTAAAGGAAGACCCAAATATTTGAGAAAAAAAAATCAAAAGAAACCTTATCAATTTCAGGCAATTTAAACTACTTACAGCAAGGTTAAGCTAACTAAGACCTATTACAGTAGAACACTAATCCAAACAAGAAATTTCTGCAATCTAAAGGGTACAATCTTTTTTCGATGGACAAACAAACTTTTATACCATTAAAGAATCGAAAACTCCTTAAGCACTCCAGAAAAATCTGGAACCTAGCTACTACTCAGTTCAACTCACCACCCCAACCAACAAACAAACGTAGATTATCAATTCGAAGGGTACGATCAATAACCAAAATGGCAAAGCTACGGAGATTAAAAAAATTTTCACTTCATAAAGTATGTGTTGAGAGAAAGTAAATCGAGCAATAACTTTAGAGAATTGAGTTGTAAAGGAAAGGACTTTGCTTTGTTTGGACTTCTTTCTTTTTGAGCAATTTTGAGGGGCTGGATTTCAACAACGTTGAGTAATCTGAAGCTTAGGACATAGACATGAAAGAGATGAATAACAGTGTAGGTTTCTGTATGAAGGTTGCTGACGAAACACCTTACAATGACTGAGGTTTGGGGGGTAGCTTGAGCATTGTGCGTGGGTTCGCTTCCGTCGCGAGGGGGGAGTCGTTGTTACGCTGAGCGGTCGGAACTTATAACAACCAAAAAACTTTTAGAGAGAAGGCGTTATGGGTTATTTCTTTTTGGGCTAGTATTACAAGATCCAAATTAGAAAAAATAAAAAAAGAGACAAAAAAAAGAAAGGAAACACCAGAAGAGGTCGAGCACACAAATTATATAATAAAATTTGGATATCTAGATTTAAATACAGACAATTAGTGTATGCATAAAGTGAAGTTACTTCTCTATCATATTTATAACCATTACTCACCGTAAGTGTATAAGCGTGAGTTTCAACAAACACATATGGATGCGAAGAGAGAAGTTCATAGGACAGAGAAGAACAATATGAGAGGAGCCTTAATATTCATAAACATACATGTCTTTTATTATGAGATAAGGAGAATATTCTAGATCTTCTCCTATCTTCTTCTTAATAAACACATTCATAGTCATACTCTAGATATCATTATATCACAATATAGATTTAGAATAAAAAGATTTATATCTTAGGTAATAGAATAGAATACTACTCCTGTAGAACTGACCAATCTCTGCATCATATTGTTCTAATCCATCTCACATACTCTCTTCATCGTAGGTCTTAATATACATCATCACGACGAGCACCACACACTTATCTAGATCACTCATTTTACATTTCCAATGTTTTTTTTCTCTCATATCTCTTCTCACGTAGTTGTTTTCATCTCTCTCTCAAATATCTATGTAGTTTATTTTCCCATATACTTCTATACTTAACTCCATCGCGATGTAGACTATTTTCTTCTTCTTCTTCTTCTTTTTTTTTTTTTTTCACTTACATGTTTTCCTTTTCTCCCTCTTGTACATAATCAAATCAGCAAGCATAATCAGGTGTTAATATTTTCCATTCTCTGCCTCTAACTTTGTGTCCCCTTCTCTAAATTTCTCTTCTAAGTTTCCTTAAAAACTAGGTTATTTTCTTATTTTTAGATTGAATCTTGAGTGGGTAGTTAATTCTATATTTTTGTTGAATTACCATTAGTTTTGTAAAATATATTGATTTGGGAATTTGGCTTGATCGGATGGATAGTATTTTGTGGAGTGGGGTGAGTTGGCCGAATGGCCAAAATTTGAGGAATGATGGGTTGTTTTGATTACTTTAGAAATTTAGAGTTTTAAAGTTGTATTTGTCTAATGGTTGTGAGTTTTGAATTTTCTTTGAAATTCTTAAATGCCCATTATTTAAGACTCGATTTTTTTGCAATTAGATGACAGAAATTGATTTCTATTAGTTGATTGGATGTTTTCTTAATAATTTTATGGGTTTATTGATGATAGAATTAGTGGTTATTGATTTAGGTAATGAATTACAGTGATATTTTGAATATTTATGGTTGATTGGAAAGAATTGAACAAAGTTTGAGGATTAGGTTGTATTGAATTTTTTTTGAAAGAAAGAACGAAGTAAAAGTTTAATTTTTGTTGGATTGCTTGTGTTTCGGTGTATTAATTTTTGGGATAATAGTTGCTGTAATTATTAGGTGATAGTTTCTGAAATTTTTGAGTATAAGGAAAGAATGGAAAGTTAGTAATGATTAATTGTTCCATCATATGAAAGAAGATAGTTATTAACTTTTAGTACTTGCTGGAAAATTATGCTTGTAAGCTATTCTAAGGTAATATTACTAATTCTTGAAGTTATGAACTCATTGGTACTCTTTGAGTATTGTAGTGATCTATTGAGGTTTAAACATCTTTATGAGTTGCTAAGAGTATTGTGCTTTAGAGTTCATATACATGTGATTTATTTTTGGACAGCTTACTTTGAGATATAAAAGGTTGATACTTATGTTGTAAGATGGAGAATATTGAAATAATTTACTGTTGGGAAATATATCTTATTTCCCCAAGACCCGTGAGATGCGAATAATAAGAAGATAGCAAAAACAATCACACACGACACCAAGATTTAAGTGGTTTGGCTTAACAAGCCTACATCCACTGTTGGAGACGACCCGGAGAAATTCACTATCAAAAGATGGAGTACAAAAGTAATAGGGAGAAAAAATCACTCAAAACCCAAAGCCCCAATACACCCGTATCTCACCCTCACAAAATAGAGGAAAAAATAACAATTGAAACTCTGCAATTTTTCTTCTCCCTACGCACTACACCATGCGTTCTCCACCTCTCTTTTTTCTCTTTCTCCCTTTCTTTTCCTTCTCCCCTTTTTTCTGCACTCACTGCCGTGACCTTCTTCTTTTGGCTTGATGCACTTTTGGCTTTATTACTTATGAAAGGGCTGCACCCTTTTATAGCATCAAAAAGTCGGTTGGAAGAATTCCATATAAGGCTTGGAGTGGGAAAAGAAAACAAAAGGAGGAAAGGAAGGCAATTGTATTCCAAGAGACAAAAGGAAAAAGCTGGGCCCACGTCAAATACAAGTTACGCCTAACAATCTCCCACTTGACTTGAATTCCACCAAGTCTCAAAAGCAAATCTCCTCAGGTCGTCTCCCCTACCTGTCCTCAAGCTTGAAGACCAACTGAAGCTGCGCACAGCTTCAGTTTCTCAACAGTCACACCTTTTGTAAACATGTCTGCTGGATTCTCTGTACCTCGAATCTTCTCAAGTATCAACTGTTCGCTCTCCAGTAGTGAACGTATGAAGTGATACATCAACTGAATGTGCTTCGTCCTTGAATGATATGCCGGGTTCTTCACAAGAAAAATAGCACTCTGACTGTCACTGTGTAGAACGCTCTTCTCATTCTTCTTACCCAACTTATCCAAGAAACCCTTTAGCCAGACCATCTCCTTTCCGGCTTCTGTCACAGCCACGTATTCAGCTTCTATGGTAGAAAAAGCCACAATTTTCTGTAACTTTGAGGCCCTGCACACCGCTGTACCACCCAGGGTATATACAAACCCTGTAGTACTCTTCCTACTATCAACATCACCAGCTAGATCAGCATCCACGTAGCCCTGCAGCTTCAAATCTGCTCCTGTGAAACAAAGGGACATATCTAAAGTTCCTCTCAGATATCGCAAAATCCACTTGACTGCCTCCCAATGCTGTTTTCCTAGATTACCCATATATCTGCTCACAGCTCACACTGCATGTGCAATATCCGGTCTAGTGTAGACCATTGCGTGCATCAGACTTCCGATAGCTGAGGCGTAGGGCACCTTGCTCATGTATGCCTTCTCCTGATCCGTCTTCGGTGACTGATCCTTGGTTAGTCTAAATTGACTTCCCAAGGGTGTGCTTACCGACTTAGCTCCATCCATGCTAAACCTGCCGAGAATTTTCTTCACATACTCTGTTTGTGAAAGCTTCAGTGTACCATTAGCTCTGTCTCTAATGATTCTCATACCCAGGATTTGTTTTGCAGCTCCCAAATCCTTCATTGCAAACTGTGATGATAATTGTTTCTTCAAATTATTGATCTCTTCCATACTGGACCCTGCAACGAGCATATCATCCACATACAGTAGTAGGATGATATAAGAGTTCTTAAAACTCTTAACATAATAGTAGTGATCTGCATTGCACCTCGTAAACCCAGCAGAATCCATGAAGCTGTCAAACTTCTTGTACCATTGTCTTGGAGCTTGTTTTAGGCCATACAAGCTCTTTCTCAATTTGCATACCTCACTTTCTTTCCCCTGCACTGTGAATCCCTGTGGCTGCCTCATGTAGATATTTTCCTCCAAATCGCCATGAAGGAATGCTGTCTTCACATCTAATTGCTCAAGATGTAGATTCTCTGCCGCCACAATTCCCAGTACCAATTTGATGGTTGTCATCTTCACCAATGATGAAAATATGTCGGTGTAGTCAATACCTTCCTTTTGCTGAAAGCCCTTGACAACCAATCTCGCCTTGTAGCGCTTGCTACCATCATGCTCACCCTTTATTCTATACACCCACTTGTTATGTAAAGCCTTCTTACCTGCTGGCAACTCAGTCAACTCCCATGTCTGGTTAGTCATCAATGAGTCCATCTCATCTTTCATGGCTAACTCCCACTTGGTTGAATTTTCAACCTGCAAGGCTTCATCACACGTCTCTGGCTCACCACCATCTGTCAACAGAATATAGAACAAGGAGGGTGAATAACGCTGTGGAGGTCTAATGGTTTTGGTAGACCTTCGGACAGCCGTTGTAAGTGTTCCCTGCTCAATCTGTTGTTCTTCAGTTTCTTCAACTTCAGGATCTTGTTCAGCTTCTGGATCCTCATCAACTTCTGAATTTCTTCTTTGAGCTGCACCATTAGAAATTTCATCCAAGCTGATAAAATCAGGCTTTTTAGCCTCTGACTCTGCATTCAAGTTGTCCTTGTACACAACCATTTCATTAAAAGTTACATTCCTACTTCTAATGATCTTCCGGTTTTGATCATCCCAAAACCTATACCCGAATGCCTCATCCCCATAGCCAATGAAATAACATTTCTTAGATTTAGCATCTAACTTGCTACGAGCATCAGATTCAATGTAAACATATGAGACACAACCAAAAAATTTTCAAGTGAGAAAGATTTACCTCCTTTCCACTTCAGACTTCTTCAGGTAGTCTGTGGCGTAGAGGAACAGATGGTCCTCTATTTATCAAATAAGCAGCAGTGCTCACTGCATCCGCCCAGAAGGTTTTTGGCAACCCAGCATGCAACCTCATACTCCTTGCATGCTCATTAAGGGTTATGTTCATGTGCTCCACAACGCCATTTTGTTGTGGTGTCCCTGGGATAGTTTTCTACATCTTAATCCCATTTACCGCGTAAAATTTTTTAAATCCCCCGTCTTCATATTCTCCTCCATTGTCTGATCTTAGACACTTCAATTTTAAACCAGTTTCTGTCTCTACCATGGTCTCTACCATTTTTGCTTTAAGAAGTAAATCCATACCTTTCTGCTTGAATCATCTATGAATGTGATGTAGTACCGCAAGCCTCCAAGAGATGCCACTGGAGAGGGACCCCACAAATCCGTGTGTACTAACTCCAACTTCTCAGGCTTCAGAGTTCTGCCAACATTCATGAAACTCACCTTCTTCTGCTTCCCTAGGATGCAGTCTTCACACAAATCAGATTCAACTGACTTCAGTTCTGGTAGTTTCCCCTTTGACAGCAACACCTTCATCCCTTTCTCGCTCATATGCCCAAGCCTTAGGTGCCATAGTTTAGAGTTACCCTTTGCAACTGCAACTGCAACTATATCTCTCGGATTAGTAGTCAAATAGAGAGTACCTATTTTATATCCCCGAGCCAAGAGTCTGGCTCCCATGCATACTTTCCACTGACCACCGTGGAATTTTATGACATGCCCTTCTTCATCAAGTTGTCCCACTGAAATCAGGTTCTTCTTCAGCTGTGGGACGTGTTTGACCTTTTGTAGCTTCCATACCGAATCGCTGTGGACTCTGATGCAAACATCACCCATGCCCACTATATCTAGAGGCGTTCCGTCAGCCAAGTACACTTTCCCGAAATCTCCAGCAACGTAGTTTTCGAGTACTTCACGGATCGCAGTGGTATGAAAGGAAGCTCCTGAGTCCATGACCCAAGAGTCAAGAGGACTGTCAACAGAGAGAATTAGGGCATCTTGTATTTCTTCTGTTGCCACGACGTTTGCAGAGTCGTTACTAGTCTTCTTCCTTGGTTCTTTGCAATTTTTCTTGAAGTGGCCAGTCTTGCCACAATTCTAACACTCTAGCTGTCGTCCAGATCTGGATTTGCTTATACCCTTTCTGGATTTTGATCTGCCCTTACCAGAGTTCCTATCTTGTACTCTACCTCTTGTCTCGAGGTTTAGGGCTGCACCAGAAGTCGAGGTTTCACCGGCGTCTTTTCTCCGAACTTCCTCGCTTAGAATCAAATCTCGTATGTCTTCATAACTGAGCTTGCTCTTCCCTGCAGAATTGCTCACAGCCATCCGCACAGCTTCCCATGTCACGCCCCCGTTTTGGGGAATAAGGGGAACGTGAACTAAAATTCTAATCATCAAAATAAGAGTAAGGAAGTGATGTAAACATCAAGCATACACTCTAAGGTTCACAACACAAGTAGTAGGGTAAAGATATAACATAGTATATTATTAGTACATCAGTCTAATAGTTGGGACTCGAAATACATCAGTCTGTCCTACAAAAAAAATGGAGGCCTACAAGAGTAAAGCACTAACGGGAGGTCATAGCCTTCCCATACATCATTAGCCTCCCCTATACAGGACTACAAAACACTATACAATATATCTCAGTCAAATCTTGCACAGTCTACATAACAAAAGCTGTACAAGTCATATATGCCCAAAGTGATACAGTCTACAAAAGAGTCCCAGATGTTATTATACTATTACTATGCGTCTAAGATGCAATAGGTCCATGAGTCCCAATCATAGGGCCAGATATCCGGGTCATTAACGACCACAATGCCCACCGGTGTCCCCTCGAGCAAAACAATGATCAACAGTAATGCCATCTGAAATGTTTATGGGGAGAGGGGTGAGTTCGACAACTCAGTAAGCAAACACAAAAACATCAATGGTA
>FXXK01000971.1:180330-259310 GCA_900184695.1 Betula pendula | reverse complement strand
GATCGTTTTCTGACGACCAATCTTGTAAGTATCAAAAACTGGGTCAAACGAACTCAGTTTTACTCAAACTAAAGCCCGTTATGCTTGTATCGAAACCCTCTATGACATAGTAGATTTTTGATAAAAGTCAAATTGTTGACCTTTTTAGGCATAAAGATGATTATTCATCGCTTACGTGGCACTTTTGACCCGGGCCTTATTTCTAAAATAGAGTTTCACCATTTTGATTTTATATCATAAATGGACTTTATTTAGTATATAAATGGTTTTTACTTCGGTTTGGTGAAATCGGAATTCAATTCCGAGACAGTTAACTTTTGGCCTAAAACCCGAGCCTTAAAACCTCCAACTGTCGAATTTAGCTTTAAACTGCTAAATTCCCTAAGTAGGGCCTACTCATCACTGATTTGGAAGCCTAGAGTGTTGACACTTGGCAGTTGGAGAAGTTGCTGGAAAGGAAGCACAAAAAGCCAAAAAAGTCATAAAAAGATCTTGACTTTTGAGGGCATTTTGGTAACTTGCAAGGAAATGTTGCTTTCCAATGAAGCAAGGCTGGTTTGGACGTGTGTGCTGGCCATCTAGAAGCCTTGGCTTCTCCTATAAATGTGAGAAGAGCCCCCAGCACCGAAATCACTCATCCTTGCACTCAAAACAGAAAAATCTCTTCATTCATCTCACTCACACCCTCTCACGGCACCTAGGGGTTTTTGAGCAAATCTTCTCAAAACTGTCCAGAACTTATACATAACCTTGCTTGAGGTGTCCAGCAGCTAACCCAAACTTTAGAAGTCATTTTGGAGTCCATTTGAGGTATGAAAGCTTCATCCTCCTCAACTAGCTTCAAAACCGGCTCAATAGAGGGGTGTTGGGGAACTTTTGTGGTTTTTCACAACCTGTTTGCATGGGCTGTGTAAGATCACTTAGGAGGGTTCTAAAACTATTTTGTATCATGTTTTCATTGATCTTTGGGCTTTGGAATCATGAGAAAACACCAAGAACTCATCTTACACCCATTCGGCCTCTATTGAGTATTTTTGTGGATTTTTTTATACTAATCTGTTTTGCTTGTGTTCTTTGCTGTTATTTGATTTATTTAACATATATTTGATGTATCTAATATGTGTTTGAAGTATATTTGATTATTGGTTAAGTTCAAGGATCTTAAAGTGCTCAAAAGAATTAAAAATGGAAGCAAGCGGAGCTTGTTTTAAAGGAAAATGGAAAAGGTTTAAAGGACTTGTAAAATCAACCTATATATATTGTTTGTTGATTGTTATTTTTAATCTTATAGTGGATAACACTCAATCTCATGTCTAAACGTCATGGTGGCCCTGCCCTTCGACGGTATAAACATGAAGTTGAGTGAAAATTGGCTATAAGAGATTCTTTCAATACTGTACATATAACTCATAATAAGCCCTTACTTATAGTGGGGATATTTATGCAGTATTAACTCTTGTTTGTTTAAATACTTGTCTCGAATTATGCTCTTGCTTCGGTGGGGTATTTGAGTGCAATATTGGATGATTTACATTATTGTCAAACAGGATCCTTATGACATGTCCTCACTTATGTGGGACTTCATAAGTTAAATGCTTTGATTAAATTTATGGACAATATGTGAGAATACTCACAAATATGACTTGTATATATTTATGAGTATACGTATGGATAAAATCGAATAATGAAAATGAAGTGATGGATAATAATAATAAAGGCTAAGAGCAAGGATCCTGAAGACTGACCAATTGTTATTGATTTGGTCATTGATGTATGTTATTTGTATCCATACTGCTAGGCAGTGGTGGATCACTATTATTCTGCGGGGAAAAGGGTAAGTATGGAAGTACTTACTGGGGCTGACGCTGTCTTCTTTTATATTCAGTATTGTTTTATTCATATGTATGTATTATAAACTGCTCATACATTACAACTATATATCCTGTGAATTGGTAATGATGTGACATTTAGCTGGTCGATAGCAGGGGTGTGAGGGCTGATCCAGTGGACCTCGGGTCCCTAAATCCGGTAATAAGAACTAACGCTAAGAGTCGGTTCCAGGTGCAAACCAGTAATTTGTTAAGTGGGGGAGGTGTAACGTTCGCTAATCCGGGGTTGGCCCATTATGAGCTGAGTGTAATTTCATGCTGCATTAAGACTAAACAAAGCCTTCACAACGATGCATGAAAACCCATTCATTATATCTGTCATATGCTTGTTCAATAATTCAATTACCTGTTTATATTGGGATGCAGTAGACTCACTTGTTTGCCTATGTAAATGTGATGATGTCATGTTTACATAGACTGTGATGCAGGTGACGAAGGCGGAGACCCCTTCGTTAGCTTTGATGACTATTAGGCACTACTTTGTCGGGATGTGCTATATCCCGAAAGAGACAACATTTTGTTATATATATGTCTCTTCATATTTTATATGTTTTTATTAATGATGGTTTGTAATATATCTAAACAGTGTGATGTTGCAACTGTATGTCGCATGTGGCATATACTGCAACTATCTTTTATTTGGTGCATCTGGTATGCACATGTTTGTATTATTAAAACATCTAACGTATTTTAATTCACGAGGTATTTCAGTCAGCTCTATTGTGTAATTTAGTTGTTCCCTAGTGTTTTTAAAAGAAAAAAATATATATCCGCTGCGAGACTGATCTCTGAGGTAGTAATGTCACGTGGAAACCGGAGGTTTCTGCTTACGGTTTTATTGCATAGAAACTGGGGCGTTACAATAACAAATAATTAATATAATTTTTTTAATATATTATATTAATAAAATTCTCGGACCATAGCCAAAACACCGCCAAACCTTCGCTGAACCACTGTCGGAATATTTTCAGGACCCGGTCAAGACACCGCTTTCTAACCGGGTCCAGGTCAGGACACCGCCTCTCAACTGGGTCTTGACGGTGTCCCAACCAGGTCCTAGTGGTATCTAGTGGTGTTCCGACTGGATCTTGGCGGTGTCCCTAGTCGGGTCCTAGTAATGTCCTGGTCGGGTTTTGGCAGTGTCCTGACCGGGTCTCAACGGGGTCATGACCAGGTCCCCACGGTATCTAGTCGGGTCCCGACCAAGTCTCAGTGGGGTCTTGATCGGATCTCAGTGGGGTCTCGATTGGGTCTCGGTGGGGTCCCAATCGAGTCCCGGCGATGACTTGACCAGGTCGTGGTGGTGTTCTGGTCAAGTCTTGGTGGGGTCTTGGTGGGGTTTCCACCAGGTCCCAGCGGTGTCCTGGTGGGTCTTGGTGGGGTCCCGGTCGAGTTTAGTGGTATTTTGGCTGTGGTTCAACGATTTAAGAATAAGAAATTCAAACTCGAAAAATAGTTTACGGTTTTAAAAAGGGGAAACCATTTTACAAAAATTAAAGAAGGTTTTCCGGTTAAACTGAAAATAAATTCCATTGACTATTATTTTCTGCCCCACCTAACACCGAAAAACACGAAAACTAATTTCTGGACATTATTTTACGTCAAAACAAACGGAACCTTAATTTTTTTTTTTTTTTTTGGAACAGGAACGGAGATGTAAAACCTAGGGGTGGCAAAACGGGTTGGCGTGTCGGGTTCGGGTTGACCCGCTTGACCTGCCAACCCGTTAACCCTAACCCGGACACGACCCGTCGACTCGTCAACTAGTTAACGGGTCGTGTTGTCGAGTTGAATTTATTCAACCCGACCCAACAGACCCGGACTCGAAATGGAAATGAGGAGAAGAAAATCAGTGAAAGGGAAATTAGAGAATCACTCACTACTCAGATTAGGAGAATCGGAGAATGGAGATCATATTCATGGAACTGGAAGTCTGGAAGCCGGCGTCGTCACGGGCTCACGGCGAGACCGAGAGAGAGGGAGAGCCGGAGAGGGAGATCTCAGATTTTCAACCCGTCGGAGACCGAGAGCTCACGGGCTCATGCCGTTGGGCCGGGCTAGACCGAGAGAGAGGGAGAGGGAGAGGAGTGCGGGCGCCGGGGGCTGGGATGACGGCGACTCGCCGACGTCGCCGTAGGCCAGACCGAGAGAGAGGGAGAGGGACGATCGACCGTGGCATCGACGGAGTCTCGCGGAGGAGACTGTGTCTGTGACTCTGTGAGAGAAAGAGAGGGAGATTGAGAGAGAGAGCTAGGAACTTTTTGCCTTTTTGGGAAGGATCTGCCGATTTGAGTCTCGGGAAGGTTCTGATCATGAATAATGTTCATGATGAAACTGAATCACTGATTTACTAATTTTGTATTTTCGGTTTTTTTTTTTTTTTGAGTTGAAGAGTGACAAGAGTCTTTACTAATGCCGGGCGCTTTTTCTGTTTTTTTTTTTTTGGTTAACGGGTTACCGGGTCACCCGGCTGGTTGACCCATCTGACCCGGTAACTTGCCGGGTCATNAACTTTTTGCCTTTTTGGGAAGGATCTGCCGATTTGAGTCTCGGGAAGGTTCTGATCATGAATAATGTTCATGATGAAACTGAATCACTGATTTACTAATTTTGTATTTTCGGTTTTTTTTTTTTTGAGTTGAAGAGTGACAAGAGTCTTTACTAATGCCGGGCGCTTTTTCTGTTTTTTTTTTTTTTTGGTTAACGGGTTACCGGGTCACCCGGCTGGTTGACCCATCTGACCCGGTAACTTGCCGGGTCATAAACGGGTCAACCCGTTTGACCCGGTAACCCGTTAAGCCAAACCCAAATCCGAAAAATTCGTGTCGTGTTCGTGTCGGGTTCGCGGGTCGTGTCAAAAATTGCCACCCTTAGTAAAACCTATATTTAAGTTTACGGAAATGATAAATATATATAAAAAAAAAAATTAAAAAAAGAAAGAAAATCAATGTATACATCAATCAATCAATGTATGAACTATGTCTGTGCCTAGAAGTAAAACGCAAACGACGGTGAGCCATTTTTTTGAAAATGGCTCTCTTATCTAGACTGCCATCTATCTCCTCCTTTCCTCTAAAACCCCTTCAATTCCCATCATTTCCATACCCAAAGCGTTCCAAAATGTCCCTAAATCTCAATACCAATGCCTCATCTGGAACAACTAACAGAAAGCTCCCCATACTGCTCTTTGACATCATGGACACCATTGTTCGCGACCCTTTTTACCAAGACGTCCCTGCCTTCTTCGGGTACTCAAGTTCATTATTATTATTATTTTTATCCCATTTTCTTGAGTTGGATGATTTTGTTTCTATATGGCTTTCTCATACAATGCTTTATGGGCTGAGAAATGCTAATGTTTACTCAACTGGTTTAGTTCAATAAGTTTTACTTTGTTTTATTGGGATACAACTGGGGTTTACTCATAATAACAGGGTTAGTGGGGTTTGTTTATCTATCGCGTAAAATTCTTTAAGAATACGTTGACTTTGTATGAGGAAGTGTCCTAATTGAAAATCCTTATGTTTTTAGAGTTTCAATTTGCTTTTAAATACACAGGGAAAATGTTATTTTGTTTTTCCCGCGATATGCTATTCCTTGAAATGGATAATAACAGTATTAGTGACATGTTCTATAGTATGCGATCCGAACTTGAAGTGTCCATAAGCTTGAATATGTTTTGTGGTGAATGGAAGAAACTTTATCAGAAGCTTATACAGAATTCAAATTCATTCACTTGCCTGACTTTAGACTTGTCATAGTTGATGGAACAGTGGCTTTAGCCATTTTTCTAGGTTTCATGGTGCTCTTATTGTCTTGCAATGGTATTGTCAAGTCTTGTTGTTCAAAGTCATCTTCAGGAGGCTAGTGGCCAATGGAGATGGTCGAAAAGTACTCTAGAAAATGTCAACCATGGAAAATGTTACAGTTATCGAAAAGAAAGTAATAGAACAAGAGAAGAAGAAAATGAGAAGTATAGAGCACTTATGCAATTGGCACAATTTTTTTTGTCTTGGTAGAATTGAAACTAGAAACATCAATGGATTTGGCTCAAACTCATCAAATGGCTTCTTTAAACATTGATGGATTGTCTCATATCCTGTTCTTTAATATTTCTCGCTGTTGCACTTTGTTTAGTTGTATCATATCAAGTTCTGTGATATTTTGAGTCCGTTGGTGTAGATTTGGCTATTTATGTTGGTCCTAGTAAGAATCGATAGAGCTGATATCTAGATACTACACTTAGCTTGTTGGAGTACCAAAGAAGTGTTTTTTATTTTTTATTTTACTTTCCTAGTTGCACCTACATTTCTAAAGATGCGTTTGCGTGTGGGTATCATGTTAATGGAATAATAATACTCTTTCTGATTAATATTTGGTTGCAGTCTTTGTTGAACTCCATCTAATCTAGGGAAACTGTGTTCATCATTACAACACTGCATTCTTATTCGTAACTTTTCCAACCAGCTATGCGAGATTTGATTTTTGATATTTTTATCTCTTATTATTGAAAGCAGAGTGGATATCACTGTCCAATGTTATGTTGTGTCATGACCTAATCTGTAAGTTGGATTAGTACATGTTACGGGCATGTTAACACCAAGCCGGCTCGATATTAACACTCCCAAAAACAATAAATAAACATCATTCTAATTCATATTTAAATTTAAAGGCTGGTAAAATTTTGCTCCATAAATAAAAGAGAAATCATCATATTTGAATAGTACCACAAGTTTGCCCAATCTCCATATGCATACATAACCTCAAAATAACAAAACATCATGAGGCTACCAAAAGAGATCTCAAGTCAAAAAAAGAGATGCAAAAGAAGCATAAGCTCCTTGAATCCACATCTAGGACTATCGTTGCTTCAAAGAAAAGAACCTGTTCACTATAAGAGAAAATAAAGGTGAGTTGTGAAGCCCTATAGGAGTTAAATGACATTAGAATTTGCTTAGAATGTGTGTAAAGTAAGACATTTCATATCATCTTTATAGGAAAAACTTCTTGAAACATTTGTAAACCTCATTTCATGTTATTAAGTAATTAACTTTTTGTGCCATAGTTGGAAACAACACGATTAATTTTCATGAGAAGAATGAAGCCATGTTAGCATAATTATCAAGTCCATGCTTCTAAATTGCATAATATATTTCTTTTGGTTATAACCTAACTGCTATACAATAACATTTTTGGTTAGCATTTTCGATAAGTCTGTAAAAGTTCATGAGGCATCCAACCCTAGCCTATGGATCTGACAACTATAATAACAGCAGCATGACATATTGTCAATCATGAAGAGTTGAATTAACATGCATTAGCTATGAGGACCGAAACGTGCATTGGCTACAAGAATAGAAACATGCATCGATCACAAGGGTTGGATAGTGCATTGGCCATGAAGGTTAGAATGTAATCTCATTAGTCCTAGATCATACTATAAGACTTAACTGCAAAATGTCACCATTCTTTCTCAAATCTATACTTTTCAGTAACATTTTGAATATAACATAGCATACCGTAAATCATATTTGAAAATATAATTTTCATAAGACAAGTAATAAATCCAACATAATTTTTTTTTATAGGTAATCAAAATGTCATTAAAACGTAAAAGACGCAACCCAAGTACACAAGAAGTATATAAGAGAAATGTCTAGCTAGAAAGAGAAAAAAGATCAAGAAAAACATGAAAACCAAGCACATTAAGAAAGTCTAAAGCAGTTGCCCAGAGGTAAAGAGTATTGAAGAAGAAAGACTTTAGTTCTACCACCATCTTCTCGAGGTCTTCAAAATTTTTATAATTTCTTTTTCTCTAAAGACACCATAAAAGGCAAGATGACACCATCTTCCCCATTGTTGCACTCTGAGAATTGTCATATAACCCTCTCCAACAAATAAAAAGGTCTACCACTCGTGTAGGCATAACCCAAGACAGTCCATTACGACTTATGGGCACTAGCGACCTTACAGTGGAGAAGAAGATGATTCATAGATTCCCCACTTCTTTTATACATACAGTACCAATCAACCACAAAGGCATGTTGCTTCCTTAGTTTATCCAAGGTGAGGACCTTATTTTGCTATATACTCTTCCAAAGGAAGGGGGAACCATCATGGGGGACAAGGATGTTGTAGAGTGATCTAAAGTCGAACAACCCTCTCTTAGAGGGGGCCCAACCAAGCTTGTCTTCACCTCCCCATCTCAATATAAACGATAATAAATTAAAAATGAAGCAAAGACATCCACCTCCCAATCATAAGCCGCTCTGGTAAAGCTTACATTCTACTAATGGGAGCCACTCAAAATCTCCAAATGATCTGCCATAGAAGCATCCTTAATGCGAACAATGCTATACTAATCCGGAAAAGCTTCCTTGAGGGCCTGATCCTCACACCACAAGTCATGCTAGAATCTAATCTTGGAGCCATATCCCACCTCAAATTTGGTATGACTAGAAAACTCCTCCCAACCCCTCATATTTTGTCATAACCCCACCCTATACGACCCATGAACCTCATTAGAACGCCACCCACCCCACAAACTGCCATCTTTAGCATCCATTACGATTCTTCACAAAGCATCTCTTTCATACATATAGCGCCATAGCCACTTCCCCAATAGAGCACGATTTAACAAAAGCAAGTTTCGGGCTCCCAACACTCCCGAAAAAATTGGAAAACAAACCTTGACTTGCTCACTAGGTGAAATTTAAACTCTTGACCTAGCCCATACCATAAGAAATCTCGTTGTAACTTCTTTATGCGATTGGCAACATGAGCAGAGAGAGGGAAAAGAGACATGAAATACGTAGGCAAATTGGATAGGCTCACTAGGTGAAATTTGAACTCTTGACCTAGCCCACACCATTAGAAATCTCGTTGTAACTTCTTTGTGTGATTGGTAACACGAGTATAGCAAGGGAAAAGAGACATGAAATACATAGGCAAATTGGATAGGGTGCTCTTGATCAAGGTAATCCTTCCACCTTTAGACAAGTACATCCTCTTCGAGCTAGCCAAATGGTACTTGATTTTCTTAATAACACCATCTCAAATATATTTGGCCTTAAAAGAGACTCCCAAAGGAAGACCAAGATATCTCAAAGGCAAAGAAGAACCTCGCATCCCATTATACTAGCCAAACCATCAACATTATTGACATGGCCCATAGTAACCAATTTCGACTTAGCTAGATTAATTTTCAAATTGGATACAGCTTCAAAGCATAAAAATAAGGCATGCAGATAGCAAAGGTGGTCTGGATTTGACTTGTAGAAAATTAAGGTGTCATTCGTAAACGAAGGTGGGATATGTTAATCACCCCAAAGTTCCTAGACCCCACTAAAAAGCCTAAAAGAAGGCCTCCATTAACAATTGCATATAGCATTTTACTTAAAGCCTCAATGACGATGACAAATAGCAATGGAGATAAAGGATCTCTCTGTCTTAAACCACAAGAACTACTAAAGAATCCGAATTGCCATTCACCAAAACAGAAAAGCACATCAAAGAAATACAATGTGCTATCCAAGAATGTCATTTTCCCCCAAAACTGCACCTCGTTAAGAAATATAATAAGAACTCCCAATTAACATGATCATAGGCCTTCTCAATATTTAATTTGCAAAGCACCCCAAGCTCATCAGATCTGATCCTACCATCCAAATATTTGTTTGCTAGAAGCACCGAGTCAAGGATTTGCCTACCTCTAACAAATGCATTTTTAGGGCTTTGAAATAATCTTCTCCACAACCATTCTTAACCTATTGGCTAGGACTTTGGCAATAATCTTTTAAACTCCACTCACAAGACTAATAAGTCGAAAATCCTTAACATCAATAGCTCTAGATTTCTTCGGAATGAAAGCAATGAAAGTGGCATTAAGGTTTTTTCAAACTTGCTTATGGCATGAAAACCATGGAACACCCCAATACATTTGCTTTGATCACATCCCAACAAACTTGGAAGAATGCCATAGTAAAACTATCACTATTCATAGATTTCACCATCTCAAGAACCTCATTCTTCTCAAATGGTCTCTCTAATCAAGAGGCCTCCTCCTCATCAATGGAATTAAAAGCAAGGCCATCCAACTTAGGCTGCCAACTAAACTGTTCTGTAACAATCTATCATATAATTGCACAATGTGATCCCTGATCTTAGTTTGATCGGAAGAAACTGTAACACCAGGGACAAATAAAAGTCAAAATAAAATTAAGAATTTGGAGATAATGAAATAAATTAATAAATTAAGTATATATTTTGATGCCGTGCAGAACTAGGGATATTCTGACAACATATGATAATAAGTAGGAGCTTAAGATGAAGGTGAAAGGAAACAAATATTCCCTTAAATAGGAAGAAATAACTTAAAGTAGTGATTTGCAGGAGAAAATAGTAGATTTTGGGCTAAAAAAGGGCGCTCATTGCGCTTAGCTCGGTGGCCACGGTGTGCGTGTTGAAACAGATCTTTCCGAATTGGGGTCATATGTGCGATTATGATATTTGTAGTGAAAGTTGTGTCCAATTTACTACCATATGCGCAATAGTGCCCAATTAGATAGTGCACGGTGAGGCTCACAATTATTGGACCAAGTAGGGATCAAAATCTCAGTTTGGAAAGAAAAAATTCGAAGCTGAATCATTTCGTTTGAATGCAAATAGACCCGTTTTAACAAGAATAAAAATGCACATGTTAGCTAAGAATTTTCTTGAGAAAACAAATGGCCAGGATAGAATATGAGATAATCGTGTTTGAACGTGATAATGTGTCATTTGATCGGAGAAATATCTCCAAGTGTCGAGTAGCGTGTGGGATTAGGTGAGAGCTGGCCCGATTCAATGCGTATTAAATGCATTTGACTCGATCACGTTCGAATGGTGTAACGTGACTTTCGAACAGAACGACATCTCCATGTGTCAAAAATTGTGCGGTGTGATGCTGATGCAATGCATATTTAATGCGTTTGATTGGTGCCACTCGAATGGAAGCATATCCCGTTCAAACGCCTGTGCACAATATTGATAACATTGTCTATTTAAATGACTGTGGCTGATGAGAGAAATACGTTTTCTCTCCACTTTGCCCAGCAAGCCGAGAGAAAGGGGTTTGAGAGTGCTGAAGAGAGAGAAAGCAACGGAGGTGTGAGAAGGGCTTGAGGAAGGAGAAAAGATCTTGAAGAGAAGCTCCAAAGGTAAGATTCTACACACTTTCTCTGTAAATTTAAGATTGAGAATATGATTATTGAATTCGATATTGATTTTTTTGTTATTTAGAGGTTCTATGAGGTGGTGTAAGGTTGTTATTTTGAGAGTGAGTTTGTGGTTTCAAAAATGGAAAAGGAGAGGAAAGAGTTTGTTTGATGTTGTAAAATATTTAAAATGGTGTTATGGTAAAAATGTTGAGATTTGAAGTTATTGGTTGTGTTCATTTATTGAAGATTATGTTGTGACTAATTGTTGTGGTGTAGTTTGGTGGAAAAAGAGAAAAGTGTCAAAGTAGGGTTAGATACAGAAGGGAAGATTTTTAACGTTAAAAACTGGTGTTTTGAGACATGTTAGGTTGTTTAGGGCTGTATGGAGTGAAGGAAGAATTTGGTTGGCAATCAGTTTTGAGTAGATTTTTCACGTTGGGGTGTAGTTGCATGTCGCTGTTTGAATGACACGAGTAATGTTCGAACGAGATAGTACGTAAGAGCTCCGGTCTTAGTTGCGTTGGAACGAGCTAGTTCCTGAGAACTTGTTCACAACTACGATCGCAGTCTGTTCAAACGAGACTATCCAGAAGTGAAAAGTAGGGGTTTTCTCGAGGGATAAGGCTGTTTAAAGTTCATGAACAGTTTATGGTTTCCAAAGGTGGATAAATTCTAACTAGTGAATGTAATGTAATGCAGCCAAACACGCGGTGCAGATCAAACGCGTAAGCGAAGAACTTAGCGAAAGTTGTAAGTAAAACTTCTTAGCAATAGTACTAAAATGCATTTTTACATTGGTAAGTGTTTATTGTGTTTGGGTAAGTAAAGTTTCCCACCAAAGATAGAAATGTTTTACCTTGTGTATCTCAAGTATATAGTATGCATGCATAGTTTTATTCGTCGTAGGAGCCCTATGTGCTCCATATTTTATGCATTGCAAATTCTGTTGGAATATGATTTACAAGCTGTTGAGAAAAATGGAATTTAAAGAAAAGGAGTTTTTAAGATGATTTTGAAAAAGAAAGTAAGACTGATTTTGAGATGAAAAAGCATATTTGAAATCAAGATAAAAGATTCGAAGGTCAGAGTTTGTGGATCACATGTGGTGTTGGTCTGGTGCTCAGTCATGTTGTGGTTGATTCCCCCATTGCATCGGTCTAGTGCTTTGTCATATGGAAATCACCCATGGCATCGGTCTGGTACTTGATCACGGTTTTGTAGTTATAGGGGATCACACGTGGTGTCGATTTGGTGCTCGGTCATGTTGTGGCCAATTTTTCCCATGATGTCGGTCAGGTGTTCAGTCATGAGACATCAACTTAATTCAAGAATAAAACGTGTAATAAGATGATAAAAAAAGGGTTAAGCAAGTAAAAAGGAATTATATTCTCAACGAAGGAATATGTATATGGATATGTGTTTGAGGTTTCAAAGTGTGTTTTGTTGTAAGTATGTTGCTTAATATTATCTATTAACAAAATGTATTGAATGGTATCAGTATGTACACGTATGTGATTTGATGTTTTGAGAATATTGGTAGAAAAGTCTTTCTCGTTGATTTCAAGGAAACGGATTTTACACAACGTTTTCTGCAGAAGTACTTTAAGTCATAAAGTTAAGCATCTATATTTAAAGAAAGTTACCTTGATTTTCTGGTGAATGCTAATTTTGTATTTAATGTTTTCCATAAAACAAAAGAGAGTGATTTTATTAGAACAAAAAGGCTCACATCTCAGAGAGTTTGATTAGGAGTTTTTATTTATTGAGCTGTGGACCCACAGTTTTATCTGTAAAATCGTTAATTTTACAACAATAGCTGCATTGGAGGTAGATGAGCATGAGGGATATGTCCAATATGACATGTAGAAAAACTTCAGAGGAATTTTTCGTGGGCTAGAGTTGGTGACGAGTTTAAATTCCCATCTAGTCATTTGGACCTTGACATCGGAGGATAGCCCGGCCTATGACTTTGTGTAGGGGTGATAGAGAGTTGGAGATTTTATTATTAGCGCTTTCGTTATTTTATTGTTTTGTTATTTATTTTCCAAACTTTGGTTATGTTATGTTTTTGGGCTTTATGTTACTTTTATTGGGCTGTCAGCTCAAGTGTCACTAGGGTTAGGGTTTATTTGCTACCCTATTTAAATTATCAGCTTTTGATGAATAAATAAATGGGCGACTGCTTCCTCTTCCTAACTTTTTCTTCTCTCTTTCCTCCTTCTTTCCCCTCTTTCCGTTCTCTCTTTTACTCTTTTCTTGTTCTCTGTTGGTTGTTCGGCATCTCCATAGATCATATTTTACTCCACTGTGAAGTGGCTAGAGAATTGTGGGGTTCGATCTTCCGTCTTTTGGGTGTAGAGTGGGTCATGCCTAGAAGGGTGATGGAGTTGTTGGGAAGCCATTGCATTTTTTAGAAGTTTGGAGGATGACTCATTTGTGCTTAATGTAGAGCATTTCGAGAGAGCGAACACGATGAGCTTGAAGAATGTGAGAGACCGGTGTTGGTGTTAGAGTTAAAAGTTGATATGTTAAATTTAACTACAATCTGTGCATGAATTGCCTGGTAGACAGCATTTGTAAATTAATAAATAGGGTCAAACGATATCACTTTGACATGAGATTCGGCATACGCGCACTTGACATGTCACACATTAATGCCAACCCAATCAATTTTTGACAAGGTTTATGTCTTAATACCAGAAATTTACAGAGCACAATCTAGTAGCATAAGCAATTAAATAAATATCCGGAGCACCTCGTAAGAATAAAATATTCTGCAAGTATCCATCTAATGATAAGGAATAATAAACCATCATAATTAAATAATAAATAAGAACAAAATAATTTTAATGATTATTAAAATCATAAGCATAATTTTTAATGGTAATAGTACAATAGTAATCACCTAAAATTCTAATCATAACGATAAATAAAATAAATCGTATCATAAAAATTTTTGCTGGACTCATGGATATGGGTATTACTTGTTGTAACTCATTTAAGGAGTTATGGATGCTATAGTCATTATGGTCGTTTAAGAATATTTTTATTCAACCTGACATATAATTGTTGTCACACTCTTGATTCAAGTTAAAAATACTCTTTTAATTTCTCTGATAATTCCGTTTTCACTTATTTCTTACAAACTATGTAGTTTACGTTGTTTTATAGCAATACTTAGATAATCAAATTCAGATTTTATGCTCAGAATGTCCTTGAAGGAGCTGATAGAATGCAAGCACCCAACTGCATGGAGTGAGTTCGAAAAGGGGATGATTGATGAGGTACAGTTGGAACTCGTGACTGGTGTAGAGAAGTATCTTTTTAAATATTTTTACTAAATTCCGTTAGTAGTGAAAACAGCTTTAAATTATTACATAATTTGAAAACAAAAATGAGAGGTAAAGTAAATTTCAGTGTGCATATAGGCTCTGCGTGCCTCTACTAAATTCTAAAAGAAAAGAATCGGGAATTTTGTTTCTGTGGATCCTTGGATTCTGTTTCATTGCATAGTAGAATTTGAACTTTTTCTTTTTTGAGCTTTTTACTGTTAAGATTATTATTTTTTGTTTAATTTAAGGTAGAATCTGCAGTAGATAACTAATTCAAAGTTTGAACATGGGCAAATTGAGTGGGCCACTATATGGGGCTGTCTAAGGGGCTTGAATTGAGGAAAAAAAAGAAGCTTGTGACTTTGAATTGGTGAGTGAAATTCACATGGTTTTTTTCTTCAAATTTTTCTTATTAGCTTTTGTCTTCGGGATATTATACTTTGTACATGCAGGAGAAATCAAGCCATTAGTCTGAGAAAGTATTTATGCATATTGACCTGACATCTACACTTCAAGCACACACTGGCAACTACTTTCTAAAGTAATTTAGAAAAAAGTTTTGAAAAAGAACTCTGACAACAAACTGGTTTTAAAGACCAATAGAATTACTAGTTGAGAAACTTCCTAGAACATGATGTCTCTTTGAGAAACATGATTTTGAGGAGTTCATCTTCTTATTTATTATTGAATAAATTAGGAGGACCTGATAGTTGCACATTAAATTTGAATGATTTTTAGAGAGCAATGATTATCTGGCTAGATTAAGCTTCTTCTCTTCTGATGCTACTTTTTCTTCACCTAAATGTGCATAGATGGTTTTTTATTCATTTTTTAATTTTTAGTGATAAGTTAAAAGTCTTGTACGGCAATGATTATCTGGCTAGATTAAGCTTCTCCTCTTACTTCAAGATTATGATGCTTGATCGCTAAGGCAGTGTCGTCATTCAGTGCCCCGCTTGTCTCTTTGGATGATTTCTCCCTTGCCACCTGTTTGGACTAGGATTCGATGGAGGAGCCTAGTGAGGGGTTGAATGTCACCTTAGAGGCTACCCCCGGAAGGTAAATGGTAGAAGAGAGCTTCTAAATTTAGAATGCTCCATCAACTACAATGCTAAGGGTGCATCCACCCACTAGGCGAGAGAAAGGCTAGTCTCTTGTTTTCTAGCGCTTGTGTGCCTTGAGGGTTTTGGGTTTTGCTGTTTTGTGGGTTTTGGACTTGGGGGCTTGTCCAGGTTTTTGGTTTGAATATTTGAGTTTTGCTCCCATTTGAAGCCTCGTGTGTATACTGCCTGTATACTTAGGGGCGCCTTACACTTTTTAATAAATTATTACTTATTAAAAAAAAGATTATGATGCTAGTTTTTCTTCACCTAAATGTGCATATATGATTTTTTATTCATTTTTTAATTTTTAGTGGTAAGTTAAAAAGTCTTGTGCGGCAAGCATGCTCAGGCCCAGCCTTGCAAGGCATGCCCATGCATTTTGAACAATGTAGAAGTCCATTAAGCTCTAGCTAATTATATTTTATATTTATTTTCCTATAACAAAGAATGTTCTTTCAACTCCTATTTACTCAAATGTGTATTATAAACTAGTCCATTTGGTTTTTAGTGTTTTCTAATTGCTTAGAAAGCTAGTGGCAACTCTTTGTTGGGTTTTGATGATGATTGAAAAGATCCTATCCAGTAATTGTTACCTCTACTAATTACTTAGTAAAATGAACTATGTCTCATGTTTATGATGCGACTTGTGTGACATATTTAAGCATCTTAAGGCCTCGTTTAGTACACGGAATGAATATTCCATTAGGAAAAAGAGTAGCTATTACTAGGAATAGAGAAGAAAGGAAATGAATAATTATGCATATTCCTTAGTTTGGTAATAACACATATGCTCTAATTGAAATTGAAGCAAAATTACTAAAAAATCTACGTGAGTTCTTATTTTTTAAAAAATAGATAACATTTTCCACAAAAAATCATTTTTTAAAAAATAGATAACATTTTCACAAAAAATCATTTTTTATTTATTTTCTTTCAAACTTTTTTTTAAAAAATATATATATATTATATAAACCTTCAATGGGTGGCCGGCCATCCACAGCAGAACCTGGGGTGGTTGCACCACCCCCAGTGCCATCGGGGGAGGCCAAGACCATCCCCGTTAAGCATTGGGGGTGGCAGACCACCCCTGTTAAGCATTGGGGGTGGCAGGCCACCCCCGACGATGCTCGGAGGTGGTTGCGACCACCCCCTTTGCCAATCAAGGTTGGCCAGGCCACCCCTGGCATCGGGGGTGGTCGCACCACCCTTGGACCACCTCGTGGGTCCACCACGAGGTGTTCCGGGGGTGATGCGGCCACCCCCAACAATTAAACGTTTGAATTTTTAATTTTTTTAAGTTTAAAAGAAAATAAATAAAAAATGGTTGTTTTTGGAAAATGTTGTCCATTCTATTAGGAATAGCTATTCCTCTCATTTTGAGAGGAATAGTTATTTCTCTTCGTAAGGGAATAGTTAATCCTAGGAATAAGCCCTTACTAAATAAAGGAATGATAGGAATAGTCATTTTATTCCAGAATTTATTCCGCAAACCAAATGAGACCTAAGTGAATAAATATAGGAGATTCTTTTTTTTGAATCAAAATGTAAGAATATTAGTTTTTTGTTTTTTGGTTAGATCGATAGAGTGATTCTTTAACTAATTAAGCACAAGGCTTGTATGAATTTAGGGTTATGGTATCGTCGTATTGACACTATGCTGATATTTTTCTTTCAGACATGTATAAATTTTCTCTTGGTTTTCTTTGGTTATGGATTAATTAGTCATTTGCCACCTAATCTGCATCAGTAAACCACTGAAAAATTATCTATCTTAACCCTGGCTGTGTATGTGATGATAAGGAAATAAATCTAAGAAGAGCACTAGTGGATGAATGCTCCTATAACACATTTAAATATACATTAGGAGTCCATGTTAAAGCATATTTTGACCTATTTGTGGAACAAGTGACTGAGACGCTTTTATCTAGAGCCACATCTTTGATGTGAGTGGATCTGGCCACTCATGTCTCTTCACAACAGATTTAGTTCCCACCTTACATTTCATTCTCTTCATATATATCTAGGCACAACCAGATTGTCTTATAATGGAAAGACAATTTTTTTTTTTTTGATAAGTAATTGAAAATATTATAAAAAGCATAAGGCACTCCTATGTACACAAGAAGTATATAAAGGAAACACCAAACTAAAGCGAGCAACCCTCCCCCCCCCCCCCGAAAAAAAAAAAAACCCTAGCAGAAACAACCAAGAAAGACTCCCACAAACACTACTAATTTCTCCACCACCCTAAAGACCCACAAAAAGACACCCCAAAAACTGCGCACAATGCGAAAAGACGTGAGCCTTGTCTTTTCCATGACTAGAAGACTGTCTCTGGCATTATAGTTAATGGAGCACTCTAAATTTTTAAGCTCCCAGCTGCCTTTAAAATTAGAGAGGGAAGCCAAATCCTCACGTTGATGATCCTCTTCAATGGCTGTCAAAAGAGCCAAAGTCTGCTCCTCACGACCCACACAAGAGATCCCTACAACAGGATAAATCTCCTTAACACAATGCCGAGCCCAATCTTCAGGGGTATAAAAAAAACAGAGGGAAATCCTTATCACCCCAATCCATCCCATCGAATAGACATAGAGCCGCATCATTCCCTTTACAATCACTCTGAGAGTCAAGGATTACCAGCGAAGCTGACCATGGCATGATTTGGGAGGGACCACCGGTGAGGGCTGTTGCCATAGACATCATAGTATACCCTTTCGAGCCTCCAAAAGCCGTCTTAGTATAAAACCTTGTTTAATATTCATCAATGCAATTTGTGAACTACTTTCCATTAGTATCTTCAACCTTTTTTGTAGATATGTGGATAGATTTAATCAAAAAGAGCTTTTTCTTTGGGACGATCACATGATCTTCTAGACATATTGTTGGTTTTCCTACATACCTCATGTCAATTTTTGTGTTACATATGTGGCTAATTTTCTTGTAGGTGGAGCTGGCCAGAATATTCTTTAAAGATGGAAGATCTTTTGACTTGGAAGGTTGGTGAGAATTTCATATTCTTACTTTTGTTGTTGTAGTGTCAATATGTTAGTGTTATGAACTATGGTGCATTCACCCTATGTCTGGGAATTTTGCTGGATTTAGAACATGATCTCATATGAAAATTCTAGTTTCGTACTGAAAATGGAAAAGAAAGAAAGTCCTTTGGAAATGTACAGAAGTAGTATTGTCTAGCTTGCCCCTACGATATTGGTTTGTTGTTTTCTTTTTGTTGCATCAAATACGTTATTTTCCTTTCTTTATTATGAAGTACAGATTCACAATACTAATGTGACTAGAACATTGCTGCATATTTAGGGGGGCTTTACAAGGATATCTTTTCACGCTTTGCTGTATGGAATTTAGTAGAAGAAGTACGTGTATGCGTTTATACAAATATTGAAAACTAAATATGGCACTTGATCTTAGTTTGTACCCTCTTACACCCAAAATGCAGTAGCTCAATTATACATAGATCTTGGAAATAAGGAGTTCAGCTCAAGAATAGGCAACTCTACACCAAGGTTTGATTGTTCCTCTCTTCATTCAAAGCTGCAAATTAGGTTTGTGGATTACAATGTATGGCTTTTCATACTATCATAAATAGGGGTATTGACCCAGAGCTTGCCCGTTATTTCTGGTGCCGCTTCATGGTTGTTGGTCCTCATGGAGGGGAGCAAGGAGAGCTTCACAGAGCTTGCCGGATGTGACACAGTGCCTTCGGTGCGCTCTCAAATTGCTTTAGATATCGTCGGAGGTGAGGGTCGAAGGTATCACACAAGGAAGCTCTCCTGCAACCATATGCTCAACCTCCCTCAGAAGTTGTAGGCGCGGAGACTCGATGGCTGGTTGGTGTATCGGTCCCAGTGGTGTGGAGGCATCTAGTGGTGCTGTGGTCAGTCAGCCAATGAGCCTGGGTATTGACGCTAACATCTTAGGGCCTGTTGGTGGTTATTGGTCAGGGCCTGTCGGCGCAGTAGCAAACCTTGGGTCTTCTGTGTGGGCTGTTGCTATTAAAAAGGGGAGTATTACTCCTTCACTGATCTTTAGCCCCCTGTCCCTTGCTCTTCACTGGGTTTTGGGTGGGAGGTCGGTGTGTCTAGATTGGCTAGATTGGAGCTGGGTTGTGATGGAGGTAACATGCAGTTTGAGTATGACCCGATACTGTGCAGGGACGTGTTACTTTTCAATAGGAAGACTCGGTTTGCACTCCCCTTAGCTCCTACTCCCCTGCTGTGTTGGGAAAATCTGGTTGCTCAAGTTTGAAGTACTCAGATTGGGTTTTGCAAGAGTAAAGGAAATCCATCGTGTTGTGGGGGTTTCGTGTGTGGGTTATGAGGACCAGTTTATAGCTCTTTTGACAGTTATTGAAGCAAGCCACATTCATAAGGTGTCGACTTATACTTGTAAACTTGGTAACAAAGGCAGTAGGGAGTTAAAAAGGCTGGAATGCTCCATTAATTATGATCCTAAAGGACAGTTCAAGCCATGGAAAAGGAAAAGAGAGGGGGATCTCAATTCTTAATGAATCCTAAATTGTTATCCTGGAATGTGTGAGGGTTGAATGAGGGGGATAAATGTCTGAGGGTGAGGAACTTGCTCAGAGAGTGGAAGGTTGACATTGTCTATCTTCAAGAGACTAAGCTTGAGGTTATGTCTCGTAGTTTGTGGGGTTGCCATCATGTGGATTGGTGTTGTTTGGATTCTTGAGGGACTTCAAGTGGCATTTTGATTATGTGGAATAAGAGGGTGGTGGAAAAGGTCGACAATTGTGTAGGGGAGTTCACCTTGGCTATTTTTAGAAACGTTGACGATCACCTTACTTGGGCCTTGCGGGGGTCTATGGCCCTAATTTTGATTAGGATAGAAGGCTTCTTTAGGATGAGCTGGCTGGTATGCTTAGTTGGTGGAACTTCCCTTGGTGCATTGGGGGTGATTCTAACATTATCCGGTTTCCTAGTGAGATATCAAGGAAGCTTGCTTATGCCCGGCAATGATGGAGTTTCTGACTTCATTCTTGATCAAGGTCTAATGGACCTCCCTCTTGTTAGTGGAACGTTTACTTGGTCAAATAGTTGGGATTACCTCCTTGGTCCAAGATTGACAGATTTCTTGTTTCTCCAACTTGGGAAGCTCAGTTTCCTATTGTGACCCAGAGGCTCCCTAGACTTTGCGTGGATCATTTTTCGATCTTCCTTGACTGGCGGCTTTCATAGGGTGAACCAGTGGTGGGACTCTTATCATTTCCAAGGCTTTCTAAGCTTCATTGTGGGCCACAAGCTCAAGGCTTTGAAAGCTAATTTAAGGAGATGGAATGAGGAAGTTTTTGGCGATGTAGGAAGGAAGAAAAGATCCTTTTGGAAGAGCAATGTGCTTTTGATATCGTTGAAGAAGAGAGGGCTTTAGGCGAAGAGGAGAGAATGAAGAAGGCAAAAGTATGAAGCGAGTTAGAGAGATCCACTGTCATGAAGAAGGTGAGTTGGAGGCAGAAATCTATGGCTTTGTGGTTGAGGTGAGGTGTTTGGCGAAATTTTTCACAAAATGGCCAATTCCAATAGAAGAAAAAACTCCATTAATTCCTTGTTGATTGATATCACATTTTCTACCAATTGACAAGAGATCGGCGAGCGCATTGTCTAGTTTTATAAAAAGTTGTATATCGAGCAGTTCAGTTGGCGGCCTGTGTTGGACGGCCTTTCTTTTGACTCTATTGGTGAGGCTGAGGCTAATTGGTTGGAGAGAGATTTTGAGGAAGGGGAGGTGTTGGAGGTAGTGAAAGCTATGACTTAGGATAAGCTAGTGAGAGATTGGGTGAAGCTTGCATTAGTCCAACTATGGCGGAGTTGATAGGTTTTCTTGTTTTCCATATAAATGGGAAGCCCAATTTCTTGACCTAACCCAAAAGAGGTTGCCTAGATTGTGCTTGAATCATTTCTCTATCCTTTTCAACTGTGATGGCCTTCATGGAGCTAGAAGGTATTTTAAGTTTGAGAACATTTGGTTAAAATCAGAGGGCTTTGAAGATAGGGTGAAATAGTGGTGGTCTTCTTATCACTTGCAGGGTTCTCCGAGTTCTATTTTGGCTCGCAAACTTAAGGCTTTGAAAGTTGATTTAAAAGCCTGGAATGAGGAGGTGAATGGCAATGTAGAGTGAAAGAAAACGCTTCTTTTGTTGGATTTTCGGGTTCTTTAGGGTTTGGAAGAAGGGAGAGTATTAAGTGAGGAGGAGAAATTGAGGCAGGCTACAATGATTAATGACTTTGAGATGACAACTCTTTTGTAGGAGGTGAGTTGAAGGCAAAAATCGAGGGTATTGTGGTTAAGAGAGGGTGACAAGTGCACTAAGTTCTTCCATCGAGCGGCCAATTCGAATAAGAGGAATAACTCCATTGAACAGTTGGTGGTTAATGGTATTGTCTCTTCAGACTAGTCTGAGATCAGAGATCACATTGTGCATTTCTACGATAGCTTGTTTATTGAATGGTTTAGTTGGCAACCTAAGTTGGACGACCTTTATTTTGATTCAATTTGAGAGGAGGCCAATTGGTTGAAGAGAGCCTTTGAGGAGGATGAGGTCTTTGAGGTGGTGAAAATCTTTAATAATGATAAGAGGCTTCAAGCCCTGATGGTTTTACTATGACGTTCTTTCAAGCTTGGTGGGATGTTCTTAAACTAGACATCATGAATATGTTCCATGATTTTTATGCTAAAGGTATGTTTAAAAAAAGTTTCAATGCCACCTTCATCACTCTTATTCCGTAGAGACCTTAGGCTGTCGATGTTAAGGACTTTTGGCCTATTAGCTTAGTGGGTGGAATTTACAAAATTGTTTTCAAAGTCCTAGCTAATAGGCTAAAAATGGCAATGAAGATCATTTCCAAGCCTCAAAATGATTTCATCAGGGAAACGCGATTCTAGACTCTGTTCTCATTGCCAATGAGTGCCTTGGTATCAGGATTAGATCTAGGGAACCTTGTGTGTTGGGCAAGCTGGATATCTAAAAGGCTAATGATCATGTCAGTTGGGACTTTTTATTGTATATGTTGAGAAGATGTGATTTTGGGGAGAAATAGTGTAATTGGATAGCGCATTGTATTTCTTCAGTGTGCTTTTCTATATTGGTAAACGGTACTCCGACGAGTTTTTTTAGTAGTTCTCATGGCTTCAGACATGAAGATTTGTTGTCTCCCTTGCTATTCGTTATTGTTATGGAGGCGTTGAGTAGAATGATCTTTGCTTTAGGGAATGGGGGTCTCTTATCAAGCTTTTCAGTGGGGCCTAGGAATGTTGGTGACTTCAACATTTCTCATCTTTTGTTCGCGGATGGTACTTTGATTTTTGTGGGGCAAATCCAGATTATCTTCGTTACTTGCGTTGTTTGTTCTTATGCTTTGAAGCAGTTTCAAGTTTGGGGATTAATCCGACTAAATCAGAGTTGGTCCATGGCCTTTCGTTGGGAGATTCGTTCTAGGCCAAAGGTATATGGGATTGCATTGTTGAGAAGATAGAGCATCGTCTGGTTGGATAGAAGAGGATGTATTGGTCTAAGGGTGGAGGGTTTCGTTGATTAAAAGTACCTTATCCAATCTGCTAACTTCATGTCTCTTTTTTCCCTACTGGTTGGTGTTGCCAATCGTATAGAGAAGTTACGGTGAAACTTTTTGTGGGGTGGCATTGGGGATGAGTTCAAATTTCACTTTGTTTGCTGGTCTAAGATTTGTTCTTCGATCTCTGAAGGAGGGTTGGGGTCAGTAATATACTTTATCAAGAGGGACCGGGGAGAGTTTTTTAGTCACTAGATTTGTGGTTGGTGATGGCTCCAAAATTATATTCTAATGTGTAGTGTAGAAATCACGCCCCCAAGGCAACATATCCGGAATTATTCAGTTTGGCTTGGGCAAGATCATTTTGAGTTCTCTAGTGACTCTTATCAGTGGAATGTTAACTTTCACAGAGCAACTCACGATTGGGATGTGGATGTATTTACCTTGTTCTTTAATTTGTTGTATTCCTTTAAATTGATACGGTGTGATGAAGACAAGCTTTGTTGGGTACCTTCCAAGAGAGGGTTGTTCAATGTTAGATCTCACTACAGTATCCTTGTTCCCCATGATAGCACTCCTTTCTCTTGGAGGAGTATTTGGCGGAGAAAGGCTCCTTTGAGAGTAGTGTTTTTTGCTTGGTCAGCTGCTTAAGGGAAGATAGTCACTATGGATAATCTAAGAAAACAGCATATCATAGTGGTTGATTGGTGTTGTATGTGTAAGAAGAGCAGGGAGTTGGTGGACTACCTTTTACTCCATTGTGAGATGGCTAGTGCTCTTTGGACCACCATTTTTAGCCTTGCAGGGTTGGCGTGGATTATGCCTAGAGTAGTAGACCTTTCCACATGTTGGAAAGGGCAATTGGGTAGACTTCAGAATGATGAAATGTGGAAGATGGTTCCATCTTGTCTCATGTGGTGTCTTTGGGGGGAAAGAAATAATCGAAGTTTTGAAGACCATAAAGGACGGTGGAGGAATGAAAAGATTTTTTTCTTTAAGACAATACAATTGGACATATGCCTTTGATTTAAATATAACTAGCTTTCATGTTTTTATTGGTTTTTTGTTTTTTTTCTTCTTTTAGTTAGGTGTTTCTCTTGTATACTTCAATTGCACTTGAGTCGCGCATTTTGCAATTTTTAATAAAATGCATTTACTTAAAAATATATGTATATATGTAAGTTGTGTTCCTAGAATATGCTCATTTTTTCCTTGTCAACAATGCCCTTCAAGCAGATTATTGGATAAAAGTGGGTGGTTGCTCTGATATAATATTTTAATAGGTATTGTGATTTCCTTTTCTATGATGTCAATAACATAAAATGTACTCTCCTCGAATGCTGTTGCAGGCCTCAAAAATTGCATGAGAAGAGGATATTCCTACATAGAAGGTGTTGAAGAATTGCTTCATGCTTTAAAACAAAACAACTATGAAATTCATGCTTTCACAAACTACCCAACCTGGTAAGACACAGGTTTTTCTATATTGATTTTGTATATATTGACGTGGCTCATCGATTATAGAAATTTGCTTTTGTAGGTACAAAATGATTGAGGACAAGCTAAAAATTTCAAGATATTTATCTTGGACTTTTTGTTCATGTATAAGTGGTATGTTTAATGGTTTGGACTGACTCTCTCTCTTTGTGGGCGCGTGCTCAGTTGTATTTGTGTTGGCTTCCGAGGGGTGTGAATGCATTGGTGTTCATCTATTATCCATATGCTATCAGGTTGAATTGACTTAGAGTTTGTAGTCTGTGGTGTGTATTACACTAAGGATATTGTCTGAGGACGGGGGTTCTGTTTTGAAACTAAATGGGTGGAGGGAGCAGAAAAATTTGTAATGCTCTATCAATTTTGATATTGGAGGCATTGGGTCTAGCCGGGGTAAAAACAGGGCGTGTTTGCGGGTTTAGGATTGCTTTGTAGGGGTTGGGTTTCTTTTGTGGGTGTTTTGGGTTCTTCTTTTGTTGAGTTTTTCTTTTTTTGGTGGTCCTTATGTATACTACCTATGTACATAGGGGCGCCTTTTGTTTTTCAATAATATTTGCTTCTTACTTATCAAAAAAAGGATAGTCTAATTTCTGTATGGAGTAAAGGCATAATTTCAACCTGCATGGACAAGATCTCAGTTTAGCAAAATAGTTACTTCCAAAAGTGAGTAAATTTATATAAGATTTTAGCTTCTTGAGATGAATTTCATTATCCTCTGGATGTTACAATGGAGAAAAATGTTTTCGCTCTTTACATCTTTCTTGGTTCCTCATTTTGTCTGTTGGGCTGTTAAAGCTCTCAGAGCAATTTGGTTAGCTTTACTTGTGAAAAAAACAAAAACAAAAGAACAACTAGAAAGAACATACTAGGAAAATGAATTTATGTTGTCTTCTTTTCTTCTGGTACCATTTGGTGCTTATTACTTTTATTTCTTGTCCAAGTAAGAACATCTTATAAATCCATGTTCCATTTTATCAAATAAATCAATCTTCTTGTTTAACTGTTAATATTAGGAGAGTAGGACACTACTATATGGACATTGCCATTACTTGCGGAGAATGATCCCTTATACCTTATGTTTCAGGAAAGAGGAAGCCTGATCCTGATTTTTATTTGGAAGTTTTGAGCCATCTTAAAGTTGATCCAGCAAACTGTATTTTCATCGATGACAGGTTGTATTCTTTTATGTCCTCTTTTACTTGTGAATGCTTCCTATCACACGAGTCATTGGGCCTGACATTAAATTTGATTCTTCTCTTTTTTAATTCATATAATCGACTCCATTTCAGGTTAAGAAATGTAGAGGCTGCCATGGAACTAGGAATCGTTGGTCTCCATTTCAAGAATACAGATTTATTGCTTCAAGATCTCTCTTTAACCGGAATTGACATTTCAATCGATGAACATCGCCAATCTCAGGACCAGCCGAAGCCGACAGAAGAAGATACGTCTTGATTTCTAAGTTCTGATGAATCAAACAATTGAATTGTTACCATTGTTACATCTTCCAATTGTTTTGTTAACCTCTACCTCTGGGGCTGGTGATCTGTTAGAAGATAAGAATAAGAGGTGATGATTTTTGTGAAATTGTTAATAGAATCCTAATCGTTTAAATTTCTCCCTTTTACATGTCATGCAAAGCAACTTCACTGCCCCTTCATGTCTTAAATTTTTAGAGAAAGAAACTCAACATGAATATATTGTGTTCAAGGCTGGTTGCAACTACTTGACTGAATTGGCCTGTATTCTGTCTTCATTAACAAAGATAAACCCTTAACCCCTTCCAATGTTGATGGAACATTAACACCACGTGTTAAAAAATGCAGTTTTGTTCTTATAAGATTCAATGATATTAAAACAAATATTAAAAGTAAACAGTTGAAATTGAATTGAAGAAAACTTTCCAATATGTAACTTGATTGCTCATGATTTTATGCTATATGTATGCACCATTTAAAACGGATTTTTCTTTGAATAACTCTTTTTTTTTCATGGTCCTCTAAAGGTGTATTTCACTTGTGGGTTATACAATGAGACAATCTTCTCATACTTGAAACCTTCTTTCCTCCTTATAAACAAAATTCAATCCATAGTATTATCTTATACAACAACAAAGTTGTAGAAAGGATTCTAACTTCTAAACTAGTATACAAACTGGTGCAGGAAGTGTAGAGAAGAGCAACGACATTGACAGATCAATGGTTACTTATATCCTAAACAAGCTTCTTTTGGATGAACTTCGAGATCTTGATCTTCTAGAGGAAGAGAGAGCTTTATGTGTTGAGAAAGTGAGGAAGGCTAAAGCTATTAATGATTTGGAGAGGTTTACTCTTATAGGGTAAGTGAGTTGGAGGCAGAAATCGAGGGCGTTGTGGCTCAAAGAGGGTGACAAGCGCACAAAGATTTTTCATCGATTGTCCGACTCGAATAGAAGAAACAATTTCATTGCATTTTTTATGGTTAATGGCTCAATTTTCACACATCATTATGAGATTAGAGAACATATGATGCAATTCTATGATAGTTCGAATACCGAATAATTTAGTTGGCGATCAAAATTAGATGGCCTTTCTTCTAACTCCATTGATGAGGTTCAGACTAATTGGTTGGAGAAGGCGTTTGATGAAGATGAGGCTTTTGAGGTGGCGAAAGCCTTGAGTAATGATAAGTCCCCGAGCCTGATTACTATTCTACGGCTTTCTTCTTCCAAGCTTGTTGGGAAGTTTTAAAAATATTATAAAATGAATCTATTCCATAATTTTCTTGCTAGATGCATGTTTGAAAGAAGTCTTGATGCAACCTTCATTGCTTTCATTTCAAAGGAAAAAAAACGGAGGGGGGGGGGGGGCGGCAATTGATACTATGGATTTTTGACCTATTAGTCTTGTGGATGGAGTTTATAAAAGTTTTATATTCCATTCTCATTGACATGAATGCCTTGATAGCTTGATTAGATCTAGGGAGCTAGAGGTGCTTTGCAAATTGGATGTTGAAAAAGCTTATGATTATGTTAATTGAAATTTTTTGTTCTATATGCCGAAGAGGTGTGGTTTTGGGGAAAGACTGTAACCGGATAGTTTATCGTATTTATTCGATGCGCTTTTCTTTGTTGGTGAGCGACTCACCGACCGGTTTTTTCCATAGTTCTTATGAGCTGAGACAAGAAGATCCTTTGTCTTCTTTGTTATTTGTCGTCATTGTAAAAGCGTTAAGTAAAATGATCTTTGCTACAGTGGATAAGAGTTTTTTTATTTGGATTTTTAGTGAGGTCTAGGAGTGGTTGTGAGCTTAAGCATTTCCCATCTTCTGTTTGTTAATGATACCTCAATATTTTGCGCAGAAATCCCATATCACCTCTGTTATTTGCAATGCTTGTACTTATGTTTTAAGGCAGTCTCAAGTTAGAAGATTAATTTAGCAAAATTGGAATCTGTCCTTGTTAGTAATGTCAATAATGTAGAAGATCTTGTGCGTATTTTAGAAAGCAAGGTTTCTTCCTTGCCTAGAAGTATCTTGGTCTTCCTCTCGGAGCTTTTTATTAGGAAAAATCTATTTAAGATTGCATTATTGAAAAGATAGAGTGTCATTTGGCTGGCTAGAAGCTATTGTACTTATCCAAAAATCATGGCAAAAGGAAATCATTTCGTACCTTAAAATTCCCACGCAATTTATATTGTTCTATTTGACCGAAAATTCTGTTTTGACCTTTGCACCTTATAAAAATCATAATTCTTTCTATTTATGTCCAAAAATCATGAAACCACATTTAAAATGTTTCGTTCTCATTATTCTATCATATCTTAAAACAGTTTCATTTATTGCTACATGCTTGGCCAAAACAATTCAGCTTCTTTCTCTTGACTGGCTATGGCCTTAACTAACATTTCAAAATTGATCCATTTACCCACGTAGTCCACAATTATGGGTCTAATGTAAATCTTAGCAAAATCTCACATCCTCCTTATCCTAGAAATTAAAAACTCTAGGGAGTAAAAATAGAAGTATTACATGCGACTTAGAGAAATTCGAAACTGAAACATTCCATTCAAACGGGAATGGATCCGTTTGAACTAGACTAAAAATGCTACGTATGAGATGATAATTTGTGAGGAAAAAAGAATGGTCAAGATTGAATCTTGGATGATAGCATTTGAATGGCGTAACGTGTCGCTCGAGCAGAACATCTTCACATTTCAACCATTGTGTAGGTTAGATGAAACGTAGCACGATTCAAAGCATATTATTCAAGCAAAGTGAAACTGTTTGCTTGCTCCTTAAGTGCAAGAAAGGATCTTTGTCGACGGATTACTGGACTCACCTCATCCCATTCTTTGCTTTCAGAGGTGGCAGGTGGCAGCAGAGAGAATCCTTTCTTGGCAAGATTGTTAGACATGTGCCGTTCGAATGGAACAACATCTCCACGTGTTGACCGTTGTGCGGGTTAGGTGAATAGCAAAGCTTGCTAACCCTGAGCACACCTGGCTTGTTCAAGGTAAATTTTATGCAAGCATGAAATACCGTCTTTGTGGCAAACCGGCATGTGGTATATTTTATGCAAGCATGAAATATTTATACTACTTTTTCTCGTATGATGTGAGCCCTAAACTCTAACGGAAACTAGTTGTTTTTAAATGATTTTCCATAACTACATATTTGACTACGAACATCACGTCCATGCAAAAAAATTGACACTAATGTGTCTAGAAGTAGAATGACATGTTCACCCAAAAATGAAAGTTATAGACTTGTTTGGCAAAGGTCATGGTTTTTACTGTTCATAAATTTTGTTAAACCCAAAAAAAAAATATTTCCACTTTTTATTATTAGAAAAAATAAAAAATTCACTAAAAAACAAAACTGTTTCATTTTTTCATACAAAAAATTTACAACATTCCTTCTACTTTATATCACATCAAAAGTCAACAACTTTCAACCCCAATCCAAAACCTTTGCCAAACATACCCATAGTGAAACAATTATGTTGTAAAGTCATATTGTGAATATGTGCATTCTAGAATATATAAGGTTGACCCTACACCCTATCAGATTTACACTGGATCCATGTGTCAATATTATACATGATTGTAGCCGGCACAACCACCCAGGGTAGGGCAACCAGTGTAGGTATTCCTAGGTTGAGTGAGCCACCCCTGGCCAACCTTGGTCAATCAACTAGGGTACACGCTAGCGTGCAATCCCGTGGCCATAGGAGTGTACCAGTAAATCCTACGGGACACGCAAACCTCATCGTATAGGGGGTTAAAGGTACAGTTAGGCCAAAAAGGAAAGAGTTGTGACAAAAATATATTTATGTACATGTATCACATGGTTTGCTCAGTTTATGAAAGTTCTATGCTTAAATATGAAGTTATCGTGATCATACATTGTTTTTACATAATTGGCTACCTTGCAAATGCATAAAGCATCGGTTGAGAAAATTGTGAGAACTTACCATTCTGAGAATATCATTGCATAAAATACTTTACTTGATTATTGACTTAAGAAGTAATGTTATGCGAATGAATTTGTTTGATGGTATTTTTTTTAGATGCTTCAGTTGCTTCATATATGACGGTATTTTTTTTAGATGCTCTAGTTGCTTCATATATGATGATATTAGTTGACAAAAAAAATATATTAGCCAAAATTCTTTTACTTAACTCATATTAAAGGTATAATAATAACACTCAAAAGTTTTTTTATAGTTAAATAATTTGAAAGTGTGATAGGCTTGAAGGTAGCCAATCTACTTCCAATCTTTTGGGGGATAGTTTAGTCACCACTCGACTGAATCTAAGAATGACTAAACTACTCCTAAGCTTTAAGGATATGTAACTAAGCTAGGATTTGGATTTAATATGCGTGACTATAGACTTAAGGAGTAATGTTATGTGAATGAATTTGTTTGATGGTATTTTTTTTAGATGCTTTGATTGCTTCATATCTGATGATCTTAGTTGACAAAAATATAAAATATTAGCCAAAATTCTTTTGCTTAACTCATATTAAAAATCTATATCACAAATCCAAGTTATTTTATAGTTAAGTAATTTGAGAGTGTTATAGGCTAGGGACAACTGAACTACCTCAAGCTTTTAGGGTGGTTAAGTCATCCCTTTAGCCAAATCTAGGGCGACTACCTCAGGCCGGCTAAAAGGAGTAGATGAACCACCTTTTAGACCATTGGACATTGTTTAACCATCCTTTCTGGCTAATTTGGAATGGTCGGACCAAATTAAAAAGTTTTTTTCTTTTTTCTATAATATTTACATTTTGTTTTTATATTTTTTTATTAAACGGAACACCTTTCATCTTTTGATCGAATATGAATGGTTATTTTTTATTTTATTTTATTTTAAAAAGGTGAACCGAATGATTTATTTAAAAAGAAAATTGATATCATTAGTTTTTTTACTTGCAAAATGGTAGAGACCGATTTGATAAATATCCATGTATGACTTCAGCATTTTTTTTTTTTTGCCCTTTTGCTAGTGTATCTCTATCATGGTACTTCTTCATTTTTTCAGCTAAAACAGAGAGGCTCAGCAGTATTCAAACCATCATTTTGTGGCTCTCTTCGCTCGCTCCGGTCTTGAAAGAAGAGAGAAGAGAGAAGTGAGCAGAGGAACGATGTCGTGCGTAAGGGCCTTTGAGTCAACAATAGTACCGTCAACCTTCTCTACCTCCGGAGTGCACAAAACAGCCGCTACCCGTCCACTCGTCCACTACCCCACTCGGCCCCTGTACACCCCACCTCTCACTTCCACCACTTCTCTTGCCAAGAACATCCTGTACGGACCCAGTTTCAGAAGAATCGCCACCATGCGTTGTTTCTCAGGTAGCCCTCTTTCTTTTCTTTTTTTTTTCCTTTTCTGTTTTTTTTAATTGTAATCGTGAAACCTTTGAATTTTCTTTGATGGGTGTCATCTGATTTAGGAAAAGAACTTAATTTTAATGGGATATGGTTTAAGATGCAAGGGACAATATGGCCTGGCAAAATTTTGTAGAAGAAGATTGATGGGTTTGATGGTCGTCTTAGGTGCGAGTAGTGTTTGTGATTTTGGTGGGTTCAATTTTAACTTCTTTGAGTTGGGGTTGCATTGACTGTTGACTCACGAGAAGAATATCGATGGGTATCATGCCTAGTATTGAATATTCATTTATGTTTCAAATGGCACTTTCTTACCATGTTTCCTTTATTTCAAAATGTAATTTAATGCTCGCTGGTGAATTCAATTTGGATTTCAAGAAGCTTCATCTGCGTTGCATCTAAGCCCCAAAACAATAAAACCCGCTATATATGATTGTAATATTAGGACTTGATATCTAGTCTCTTTTTGTACACATCCTGTATACTTGGGTGATGCCCTCACATTCTTTTCATAAATGTAATGCTACTTGTGGAAAAATAAATAAATAAAACCCCTGGAGCTGTGTGAATCTAGTGATAGTGTGCTTGGAATGACAATGAGTTCTGAAAATATTTCCAATGAGCTCTGGCTTAAACGGCACTTCCTCCCAATAGACAAAAAGAAATGAAATATTCTACTGTTGGTTCGATGGTTATCACAAAAGGCAAAACAGGTCTTCCAAGTGGTCGTCGTCAGTGAAAGGATCGCCTACCCCTTGGGTTTGGTATTGTCTTGACTAGCTACCAATTATGGTCTCCCCCTGCAAGCAATGCCCTTGCAGATAGAAGAGAAATCTCATAGCCAACCCAAAATAGTTTGGTTGTGTTTTTGCACACTTGACCTCAATAAAACAATCTTGACATATTATTTGTTACTTTGAAGACAAAATCTTGACTTGTTTTGTTATTGGTCTGATAGCGAAAGGGAGGAGAAGTGGTGGTGAACGGCGGCCATGGTGATTAGTGTTTGGTAGTGGAAGGCCTTCGAAGAAGATAGATGATATGAATGTCTTCGAAGAAGGTAGGTGAATTGAATGCTCTGGAAGTGTGTAGTTGAACAATGGAATTGGGAATGATAGGTAGTGGAATCCAGGTAGCTTCATCCAAAGGGCGTTAGGGACAGATGGTGCAATCTGATGAGAGTTTACGGATAGCATGTGTAAGATTGTGTAGGGCGTGTGTGGGGCTTAAGTGGCTGCTTGGATAAATGTCGAATGTCAAGTGACCTGTCTGCTTTTACACATAGGAGTTGAGTCAGTCACAATACCCTTTCTATCATTGATTTCATTCATACATTCTTACAAACACCTTTCATACAATCCAATTAACATCAAAATTCATACAAAATCAAGGAGGCATGCTGCATATTTCCTTTGCCTTTTGCTTTGAAATATTAACATGCTGATAATCCTCTCTCTCTATCTCTCGCTGTTTGTGTGTGTGTTTACAGCATTAACTCCTGAGCTGAAGACTACATTGGATAAAGTTGTTACTTCGAGCAAAGTGATTCTTTTTATGAAGGGAACTAAGGAGTTTCCACAATGTGGATTTTCAAACACCGTGGTGCAAATATTGAGGTCTCTCAATGTACCTTTTGAAACAATCAACATACTAGAAAATGAAATACTACGTCAAGGATTAAAGGAGTATTCCAGCTGGCCTACCTTTCCTCAACTTTACATTGATGGAGAGTTTTTTGGTGGCTGTGACATCACTGTTGGTAAGTTTATCTAGTTGTTAGAATATTTAATTTGTTCAAAATTAGTTATGCCATATCCAATTCTTCTTTTTATCTTTGGCACTGCAAACATAATTTGGCTATAATAGTGCATAACCGTGAGAACACAATTGTTGAAGATTTTACAAAAATAGATATCTAAATGGGTGTTGACTTATTGAGCTTTTCATTTAAAGCTTCTATCAGTCAATAATTAGTCATTCTTTTGAGAATTATGGGACCTGAATCATATATTAATGTATTTCTACACTTTTCAAATTACTTAGATGAAGTCCAACCAGCATAATGATAATAACAATAATAATAATTGATGTTATTGGCACATCTCATTGTTTAATTAGTGTTGCCTGGGAGTGGGAACTTTTGATAATGTTCTGTTTACCATGGTTTGCTACATTGTTCAAGTTACTAAGATGAAGTCCAACAAGCATATCAAAAAAAGGTTAATGTTACTGGTGCATCTCTTTGTGTAATTAGTGTTGCCCTAGAATGGGAACTTTTGGTAGTGTTTTGTTTACTATGGTTAATGTTATAATATTAATTAAATGATTAAATTGATTCACTCCTATTAGCTTAAGGTTTTAGGACTATATATATAAATTACCGGTGGTTGAAAGGAATCTGTGTTGCCCATGTTTATTAAAATGGTGGAAGGCGATTGAAGAAAGCTTGGCTTCATCTGGGGCATATTGATTAATCTAAAAAATGAGGATGATATTATTTTTTGTCATTTCTCTCTCTTTTGCACGTCAGTGTTTCTTTTCTAGTATTGATTCCTATGGTTTCTAATATACTACTCAATATGTTTCTAGTATATATATATTACTGGAGGTTGAAAGGAACCTATGTTATGCATGTTTATTAAAATGGTGTAAGGTGATTGAAGAAAGCTCGGCTTCATCAGGGGCATATTCATTAATCTAAACAATGAGGATGATAGTATTTGTCATCTCTCTCTCTCTCTCTCTCTCTCTCTTGCACTCTCTCATTTGCACGTTAGTGTTTCTTTTCTAGTATTGATTCCTATGGTTTCTAATATACTACTCAATATGTTCCAAAGAGGTTGTTGGGTCTTTCGGGATTGGGGTATGGAAAAACAGTAGGAGGGGTTGGGGAGGTTTCTCTAGATTTGTTAGATAAGAAGGGGGGAGAGATGGTCCAATATCAGGTTTTGGCATTATCCGTGGTGTGGGGACCAGATTTTGAAGGTAGCTTTTCCAGAGTTGTTTAACTTCCGCCATAACCATTTCCACTGGAGAGTTTGGTTAAAAGAATCAGGTTTCTAACCCCCCAAACCACCTATGGAAAGCGGAGTACTCAATATGTTAATATATTGTGGTTAATATGGTTAAACCAACTTTGGACAAGCTAGAGAGATTCATAAACTTGAACCTTGAGAGGGGACATATAATGAGGAGAGGGCTTTAGTGAAGAAGGGACTGCAAATAATATAGAGGGGATGATAGGGAAGAGAGAAAAACAAGAGAAGAAGAAATTGATAGGGGTAAAATGCAAATTTATCCAGTATATGTTTAAGAAATTTGCCTAACAGGTAGGGATAAAATTTCCCGCCAAATTCCTCCAAAAAGCATTAGGTGGCATATTCTAATTCAAGGCACATTTTCTTGGGCCATGTGAATACTCTAGGAATCCTTGAGGACCCCGATCATGGGACCAACTATGATGGGGCACAACCCCTTTGTCTGTAATAATTATCTAGGACAATTGTAGAGATTATTGATTCTTATTCAAGGATAATAAAGTGACAATATGAGTTGAATACTCCTTTCCTTTGAGAATATTGGTATTTTTTAACCCTATACATGTAATGCTATTCACAAAGATATAAATCATTTGGCCTAATAAATTGAAGGAAAATTTATAACGTATCTACCCTTATGGTGTATAGATTTATTTGATATTTTAAAGAAAGAGGTGCGCACATATTTGTTGCTTTGTGTGCATTTCTGCAATGTTTTTAAAAAATATATATCTTTCGCTGCAGAGGCATACAAGAGTGGGCAATTGCAGGAACAACTGGAGAAGGCAATGTGTTCTTGAAGCTTTTCAGGCGGTCGACAGTTTAATAGCACTCTTGAATTGTTTGGTGAGGATTGAGGTGTATTGTATAATCATCATTTTCTCCACATGTTTGATTATGGCGAAAACCATGTACATTGCATTCATTTGAATACAAAATAAGAATCTCTGTTTGTGACAATAGTTTACTTCTGAATATTGAAAATAATCTACCATCCAAAATTTTTGAGATTGATATAACCTGGTATTAGTTGCATGTTAATCATCTGTGAACCAATAGTATTATACTTGTGTTACAGATGCAAGTATGAGGAGAAAGATGAAAGCTAATGGACTCGTTTAGGTTTGAGAACATAATAATATATACAGTTGCTTGATTTCTGTATATGTGGGGAATGTTAACCTACATGGCTACCCTCCTGAAGGTAAAGGTCCCCAAGTTTTTGGACCAATTCAAACCCTTCTGCCTTATTCAATAGTAGGGCATATGAATAACTTAACAAAAGATTTAAATCTGACTTGGAGATTGTTGTTTCTAGGGCCGGCTAGCCTTTCTTTCTCTAAATTAACAACCCTAACAAGATCACAGTTCCCTAGAGAGAGAGAGATGCAGGCCTTGTTTTTATTGACGGTGCTACGGCAAGAGGATAGAGAGAACAGCGTAGTCTGGGACGCGGCTGTTTTTGTATTTGTTTTTTGTTTTTGCAAATTACAAGATAATTCAAAAGTGAGGGACATCTTTCATCAAATTGAATTTAGTAGGGTGCTATGTTTTTGGGCAACATTTTTTTTTTTGTTCTAAGCAAGTACAAGGGAACAGGAGAGGGGGAAAATACATCAACAGATGGGGCAGCCCAACAAAATTTCCAGTACAACCAATACAATTTTAACTCTCCATCTCCTTAGGTGGTTGGCCATCTCCTTAAACCATTGGAGTGGTCGGACCATCCTTAAGGGCTTTGCCAAATGACTCGGGACCGCCCCTTAGCCATCGGGAGTGGTTAAACACTCTTCAAGCCCTTGGGGTGGTCGTACTATAGTCTTAGGGTAGCCGACCACCACCCTCAAAAGGTGAGGGGGTTGGTTGTACCACACCCTTGAGGTTGAGCGGGTGATCGGCCACCCAAAAGTGTGGTTTGGGGTAAGCCAATCATCCCCTCAACCTCAAAGGGTGTCAGCCACTCCCTCAAGGGTGGCCGACCACCTTAAAGGGTGAATTGGCTACTCATTAACTTTTTTTTCTTATTATTTTATTGTTGACGTGATTTAATTTAAGATGTTTATTTTGAATAAACGAGCTGGATTCTCTCAATTGTATGCCATGCAATTCTCTCAATTGTAAGAAATCCTAATCCAAAAGAGAGAGAAAGAGGGGTACCATAAACTTTGAATGATAAACTTACATGTGACGCATGTCTATTGCCGAAAATACTTTCATAAAGCTTTGGATATTAAAAATTAGAAAACTAAACAGGTTCAACGCATGTCCAGTGCAAATCATTTTCTTAATGCGCCTCAGAAATCTAATGTTGTTGAGGCCAAATTGCTCATTCTAGAAAATTTAAATGGATGGGCTGATAAGCATGCAAGCATCAAGTGAAATGGACTCCATTTTACAACTTTTCCACAGCAAACAGACCCCTTCTAAATCCGAAAGGAAGATTTTCTGGAGATTATACATAAAATTAAAGGACAAGCAATAATTAAATATCCACATACACAGTAATTAGAAGTAAGAATAGGAATATTAGGATAGTTGCAATCAACCTTCTACAATGGTACTTACAAAAAAAAAAAAAAAAAAACCTTGTCCAATGGCACAAATGGAAAAATCACAATAATAATAACATCACATTGTCTAGTTCATAACTAAATTACGTTATTTTTCCTTTAAAAAAAAAGAAAAAAGAAAAAAAACCACCCCATTTATACAAAGAAAAAACTAAATCACAAATCCTTTGACATAGAGATCTGTATTCTTCATGATTGCCAAAATCATGGTCCAGTAATGCTTTCATTCCTGCAATACTCCACGGCCACGACAATCCAGTCAAGGCCAAGACCCCATGGTTTGTTGGGTGGAAGGTCTTAGGGTCAAATTTCGAAATGGAAAGCGCTTTGAATTATTTTCATATCACCGGCTTGAGTGTCGCTAGTGTCCTCGGTGGTGATGGGTCAGGCTGTGGCTCAATCGGCCATAGCCTACGGTTTCTCACCGTCTATGCCCTTCCTGTAATTGGTTTTTAACAGACAAATACTACTATGGTCACGTCTAGGTAGATTAGCCACTCTAATCACTCATTCAGCTGGCCAAAACAAGAAAATATTATGGCCCATTTTAAATTAAGAGCTTTATTTCTTGAGGAAAAAAAAAAAAACCCTGAGAGCCCAAAGTAACACCAAAAATTCGATCTGTAAATTACGACCAGATCTGTTTTGCACCTGCTGGTGGGATGGTTTAGTGAACTGGGATAATGAGCGTCTGCTTCATTCATCTTAGGAAAGGTGATTTCCATGATTGTAAATTTGTGAACCATTAGTATAAAAACCACGGTATTGCTATCCGCTAGATGATGATTGGAACAATTGTTTGCCCAACAAGTTTTCATCTGCAAAATTTGCAAACAACTTTGTACTAATAAGCAACAAAAAAAAATAGACAACGTATTTGCAAGGAGAAATCACAATATTAGGATAGCAAATAGTAACCTTGTCCAATCAATTATTAAGTAATTCGTGTACCCATGAATAATCCATCGGGCATGAAATAGACCTCATAAGAGTAATGTTATATGAAAAACTTTTATCCTACTCTATTCCCTAAATTTGATATAACTTTTAAAATTACTGTTGAATTTGGAATTGATCACTGTTAAATTTTTATCAAATAATAATTTTAAAAGCACTATCACATTTAGGGAGATAAAATCTTGCATATAGAATTACTCAACCGAATAAGGCTCATTTTACAAGCAATACTACAAGCAAGTCAAGCCCAACCAACCCTTAGGCATCAAGCGTATCAATCCCGGTAAAACAATGTTTGCATAAGGTCATAATCAGACCACGTGTACCCTAACTTCCTAATATTCTTAGGGCATGAGACAGCAATTGTCTAACAAAGTGGAGTCTAAGGAATTAAATTGGTTATTTGTGGACCCATTCCCCAAAAACAACCATCACACAAGAAACACTCCACAAAAAAGTAAGGGAAAAATTTTATCCACAAGGTATGCATCATTCTCTTCTCAAACAACTTTTTGAATTTCTTTCTTCCTCACTAAGCAAACAATGACTTAGGTAGAGGAGTGTTCTCCCACCAGCACACTTGTCGAGGTCACATGTCCTTTTCCTCTCCATTACAAGTTCTATTGACCTGGAGTACGGTGTTCAACTAACTGTTCTTTAGTTGGCGCCCTCAATGGGAAACATTTGTGTCAATTCTTTGGATAAAAGGTTGAATGTTGAACACCAAGTCAATGGCTACTCGGAGAGACAAAGTTGGTGTTAAAAATAGTGCCCCAAAACTTAATTTGTTTTGTGTGACATTTTATTTATTAAATTTTTGAGTAATGATATATTACAGCCCGAGATGAAGGAACAGTAGCTCACACCGCCACGTGTCAGGCCACCTGCTACTATTAAAAAAAAAAAAAAAATTTGAAAAAAACGCACCTCTCGTCAAATACCTTCTTTCCCCACACCACAGGCTCATTTCCCCCTTCCCCCCAAAATTTTCTCCCCCAAAATTCCCCCGCGTCTGAGAATCTGCTCCACCACCACTGGAAGTCCATCGCTCGTTGCTGCCCAAGCCCCAGCTCGACGCCGCCGTTTGTTCCTCCCACGCCGCCGTCTGTCCGCCATCTTCACCACTGCCGACGACCACCTCCACTGCAATTCATCAGCTCCCGCCTCAACCATGCATCCGAGAACTAGACCACCGCCGCCAGAAGTCCGCCTTTCGAAAGCCGCCCAAGCCCCAGGTTGAGGTCGAAGCCACACGTTGAGGAGAGAGCCAGCCATCGCCATACGGCTCACCACTCTGTGGTCCGTATAGCCGCTGCCAATGGCCAGATCGAGGTGGGTGCTCTTCCATTTCACAAAGTTTGCTCAATTTCTGTAGATTTTTGGGGTTTTTTATTTTATTTTAACTTTTTTAAGGAGAGATTTTTGGGGTTTTGATTTGTGGGTCTTTCAGGATTTTTGTTTTGTTTTGTTTGCAAGTCAAGATTTTCTGTACATGCTTTACGGTTTGAGTGAGTTGCAGATTGTGTCAATGCTTTTACTTGATTTTTGCTCGTTATATGTGTGAGGTAAATATAGAGGGTTTTGCCAGCAGTTTGTTCACGAGTTGAAATCGTTGATGTTATAAGCATTTATGCTTTGTGTTCGATTCACTTTTCTAACTTCTGTTTAAGTAAAGTATTGATTTGCACAGTTTCTATGTAATTGGAAATTTATAAAAGTGTGAGTGTATGCAAGTGGAGAGTTTTGTAAAATTATATGCTTTCCTTGTTTGGATCTGCTGTGACTGTTGTTTGATGTAATGAGTTCTATATGTGGAACTTTTGTTGTACATAATTTATTAGATAGTGGAATTCTCATTAATCTGGGCACATAAATATGCCTGGCATTGTTATGGATGAAATTACTGAACAAGGGATTGTGAATGAACGAATGGCAATTGTGCAGCTCTCAAGGAAAATTCAGTTGGTAGTTTTGGTTTGGTTTGGTAGCTGTTAGAATGTGAGAAAAGAGAAGTTAAATAATTGTCAATATTGTTATTGAATATTATTTTTTGATGTATGAGATTTGGTAATTTGAACCCTTGGGCTTGTTTGGTTCCGTTCTCCTACAAATTTACTGTTTATGAAAATGGAAAACGATAGTGGTAATGAGAATGAAATAGTTTTGCTTGGAAAACGGGTTTTGTGTCTCAAAATTTACTCAAATGTGCAACTTTTAAAGGGACTTTGGTTAGCCTTTGTAGATTGGGTGAATAAATAATTTTTTTGAACGCCTTATGCTGATTAATTCCTAGTAATTTGTCTCCAAAAAAAGTTTAAGTTTCTTCTACAGTATTGACTATTATATTTGATATTTGGTCAAAATAGTGGTCACTAATAGATGCTGCCATATGTCTGGTTGTCTATTTAACAGATGTTGTCTTTAAGCACTTTATGGTTGAGACTTGTATGTATACTTTTTTTTTTTTTTGATAAATAACTTGTATGGATACTTGAAATCTTGTTTCCATTATTTGCCTTTTCTTCCATTGACAAGAAAATTTCATATGAAGCGTGATTGCATATGCTATGATAGGGATATGTAAGTACAGTGAAGCAATGAAAACTAGGATATAGACACACAAGGGCATGCTATAATGAGGAAGGGTGTAAGGAGTTGATGGGGTCTTCTTTTAAGTTTCCACATTTCTAAAGTTCAAAGTGGCCGATGATTCATTTCATGGCATGATTTTAGGTGTAGGGAGAGGCCCTTCGAGTATGTCTATCCTGCATTTATGATATATTTGATGATAAAGATGTGTTAGTAGCTGCTCCTTTGGAAGAATGTGGGAAAAAAAATAATTGGACTCCCCTTATTCCTAGGGCATTAAATGACTGGGAGTTAAATTCAATCGTGAACTTTTTGAATTTCTTTGGGGCTAGTACCAAAAAAGAGGGGAGGATGTGCCTATTTAGAGTTTGCAAATGCTTTAGGTATTTGAGGTCAAAGTTCTTTTTTTTGTAGCTCCTATAAGCCATAGTAATGCTTTTGATCTGAAGCAGATTTGGCATTTCTCTACCTCTCCTTCAGACACAAAAACACACTTGTATACACATGCACGCACTTATTGTCACTCTTTCGTTTTGTAGGAAGTGGCTGTGAAGAGGTTTCTAAAGCAATATAACTCATGTTTTACATTTAAAAGAATTATCAACGACACTTGATGAAAAGTCTAATTGGAAATATCTTAGATTTCTCTTCTTAATATTCTCCCCGTTTTACATGAATGTCATTGCCATTCTAGGTGGAATCTCAATGACTTTTTTTTTTCTCATTTTTTTAAACATTTCCAGGCATGATTATTTCTCCAAGGAAGCAGCTGTAGCAAAAGAATGATGACGAAAAGTTCTCAACTTCCTTTTATGTCGTTTGGATATTGCCTCCTTGCCTTGCAGTTAATTGAAGTTCTTCAATAATCATGCTCGTTTTCCTTGCATTGGATAGTTCAATTATGTTATGAAGTGGGTATTTGTAACTTTTAATGATTGTCACTGTAATTGTAAACCAACTGAAAATAATTGAACACTTGGATAGCCAAGGTTCCCAAATTGAATGATAAAATTTTGTTTATATTTTCATGAATCAGTGTTTTTCTTTTGCAATATCTTGATTGTAACTTTTTGCAATCCACAATTTCATCTAGTTTGTCATATGGATGCCCATGGTGAGATTTAGCTTGAATTCTTACCTAGCTTCTAATAGATGCTAGTATGCTACATTCACCTCTTCAAATTTGGATTGGCTATGTAGAGACAAGATTTAAAATGGTAGATAATTGAGGACGTTAGAGGAACATTCAAATGTGAGATAGTATTCCGCTGAGAATTAAAACAGAAGAAAGGCCTAATGTTCATAAATTTAACAATCGCCATCATTCAACCTAAAGCCTTGAACTTATAATAGATCCATCAACACTTTGTCCTACTTATAAGGCACTTCACCTAGTATCATCTTGATGAGCAATTATATATTGTCAATCCCATCAACATGATGCAAAGTAATACTAGAATATCAATACAATTACCACTTTGCGAACTTGATGATTCATTCGATTTCCATTCAATTTGTAAGTCCAGAATGTCCAAGATTAAAAGCTGTCATACAACAAAAAAAAAATAATAATCAATTGTCCAATGAGGAGTTAAAAAAAATGGAGAAGGTATTGCATGTCCCCTAAAACCAAACTGCAATCAGCTCAGCAAGGGAGCATAAAATGAAGACTAAGTACATGCATATGCCACTTGAATACACATGCCCAAGACAGCCAGTGGTTCAAAAAAAATTACAATTTATAAAAATTAGGCGAAAAAAAGAAAAAGAAAGAAGAAAAAGTAGATTCTCATGTCCTCAGCATCCCAAAACCCCAAGGCAATCTTCCATCATGTCCTAACACTACTGGCCACCTCTGGTCTGATCAATTTTTGAGTCAGGACCACAGTCGTCGTCATCCACCTTCAAGCCTAAACTCAAATCCAAAGTGCTTTCATTCAGATCATGGCATACTAATTGGTTTTTGTCCTGTAACAAAATAAAAATTCAATTAAGCATTACATGTAATCTTTCAGTAAGACATGAAACAGATAGTTCAATAGCGATGTAGGATTGATCTCATGAGATTAACAGAAAGCATATATTTTTTAAACTAGAATCTGGGTTGGCATGAAACAACAAAATATGCAGCAAAATGCTACTCTACTTGCAGGAAAGAGATCAACATGTTCCATGTATAAAGAATCAAAGAAGGACAAAAAGGTGAACCTAGATATTTCTAAAGAAACTTAAGATAACACCTGCATGATTTGAGTTAAAAAGGTGCCAAGTGCCATTAAATGCAAAACAAGAAAGCATGATTCTGGGATCAGAGTGATAGTGCTATGAAATGCAAGGTTTTGTAGGACAAACAAGGATTTGAACATAAACGCATATCACTGGACAATGATACAAATTTTAAATTAGATAAGACCACACCAGAAGATGCAGAAATTGAAGGCATTTTTAAAAGCTAAAATCAGCATGGGCCCAAAGTGTAGTTACTAGCAAAACAGTCCTTAAAGTGGAAATCATAGTAATGCCATATAAACACCACGAAACCCAACTAGGCAAACAATGGCTTTAGCTAACCATCCTCCTTCCTCAAACAAACATAATCTGCCAGAGACAAAACAGTACAACAAGGAATTGCTACATACCTTTTGTTTGAGCTTAACCTTTCTTGCCCTTTCCAATTATATCTTGGAAGTGTTTCTTTCAATTCTTTTTCCTATTTTGCTGGAAAGAGCTGGTAGAAAAATAACAACAATTAGAATACAGAATACACAATTCATAGAACAAAAGGTTGCATATGACTATCAAATAGACCAATATAAGTCCCTCTGCAACCCATGTATATCTAATGACTTGTAGAGTAGATTTGCACTAACATCAACTGAACTGAACTGTTCGGTTTCCACCCACAAAATCAACTCTCATACACCAAATTAACCGATGGGTATATCAAATGGAGCTATAATTTCATGGTATTATCTGGATTTCGAAATTAAAGTAACCCAAACACTAATTTCGGTTTTGAAACAAAATAAGATTAAGAGAGGGAAAGAGAGAGACGCGTGAGGGAGGGAAAATCACAGAGAAACTCAGAAAATTCAGATCTTTCGAAGCTATTAGCCTAACCCTAAAAGTCCAGATCAAAAATCCTAAGCTTTTCTCCACCCCAAACTGGCTAAGCAAAAGAGAGATCGAAAAGCCTACAATTTAGAGGTTGAAGACCTAAACCGTCGACTGTGGAGGAGAGAGAGAGAGGTGTTCCACCTGAAAGAGAGAGAGAGGCGTTCAACATCGCAGAGAGAGAGCCGTTCATCGTCGCGGAGAGAGAGAGAGAGGGGTTCATATTTGATTTTGGGAGGTTTGACACAACAGCTCGGCGGGCGGGATGCACGATGGGAGCTGACGATGGGGGGGAAGGGATTTGAGCAGGAGTTGATGAACTGCAGAGGTGGTCGCCGGCGGTGGTGAAGATGGCGGACGGACGGCGGCGTGGGAGGAACGAACGGCGGCGTCGAGCTGCATCGTGGGCGAAACGAACGGCGGCGTCGAGCTGGGGCTTGGGCGGCAACGAGCGATGGAATTCCGGTGGTGGTGGAGCAGATTCTCAGACGCGGGGAAATTTTGGGGGAGAAAATTTTGGGGGGAAGGGGGAAATGAGCCTGTGGTGCGGGGAAAGAAGGGATTTGACGAGAGGTGCGTTTTTTTCAAATTTTTTTTTTTTTTTTTAATAGTAGCAGGTGGCCTGACACGTGGCGGTGTGAGCTACTGTTCCTTCATCCCGGGCTGTGATATATCATTACTCTAAATTTTTTTATTATTTCCTTACCTAAAAGATATATAAAAAGTATGAATGTCTCGTAAATAGTGCTTTTTATTTGATAATGTAATTTTACAATTTAGCCTCTACTCCTTCTTCATCAAAGTTAAATAAAAAAGGTTATTTTTGTCTTTGACTATATTTCTTAAAATCTTAAAATTGTGAAATAGTCACTATTTTGTCAAACCGTTGCAATTAAAGTCACTATTTTCCTCCTGCTTCGAAAAAATTGTCAAACCGTCTGATTCAAACGCTGCAATTCACAAATAAAGGTTAACTGTTTAAGTTTTCTTCCAACGCGATATTCCCACCGTCTCTCCATCTCTCTGTTGTTCCCCATCCTCTACGCCGAGTAAGTCTTATGTATTTTTCATTCTTTAATTCAAATCCGTTTGGTGCTCTGTTGGTGCTCTGTGCATTATATGATAGATAGTGTATTTTTCTCCAAGTGTGTCTTTTATAACTGTGTGTTTTACAGTGTTTCTGTGAGTGCTTCCTGTTGTATTCTTGCATTATGCTTGTTGTTTTGTTGTTAGATTACTCATAAAACTCTGATCTTAAATTATTTATGATTTTTGTTCTTCCCCTTCCCTTTCCCCTCTATATTGACGTTGGCCGCCCTTGATTTACCTAAAGGTCCGTCTGCAAAAGATTTCGAAGAAGCCACAAAATTGACCCTTGCTTTACCTAAAGAACATGGTGTATCCACGAGCACCATCATCACAGAAGTCAAATTCTAAAATAAGAAATCAATGAAAATAAGGAGACAATACACAACACACAAACATTACTGTACTACCCATTACATATAAAACTACATTAGACATAACCTACACACACTACACCCATGCACATAGCCCACTTTTGCAAACGTGGGCAACCCACTCTGTTACGCTCTGTTTTAGGAAGCTAAAACAGAGGAAATGATTAGGCCCTTCCAATGCTTTCTCATTACTCATCTCTTACAAATTCAAAAGAAGATATTATAAAGTAGAATAAATAGATAATTCATACGCTATAACATGATCATCAAGTAGGGAATTTCTTTATCACTTTCGTCGTGCAACAGACACGTACGCACCGAGCTATAATATGCAAACAAAGATTCACCAGGAATTCCAACGCCATTTACTAATAGATAATTCATATGCTCAAACTTGATCATCAAGTGGGGAATTTCTTTATCACTTTCCTCGTTGACGAGACACACACACACCCAGCTATAATATACAAGCAAAGATTCACCAAAAATTCAAACCCCATTTGCTAATAGGTCTTTAGTTGCAGAGAAACCACAGATTGGACTTAGAAAACAGAAACTTTGTAAGTGGCAATTGATCGTTAATTTGTGTAAATAATCGAAATGCTGGTCGTCTATAGGAAGGTAATTAGCAAAAACATGAACAAAGATAGCTCAAAAGTAAGAACTTAAATAAGCATGTATTGCTAACCTTCTTTCAGTGTAAGCTGCCGATAAATGTTGAGATTAAGTTGGTTGTGTTTTTGTGTTGATAATGGTTCCGCTGCTCTGCACAGGTTTGATATATTTTGAAGCATAATTTTTTGGGTTTTGATTTCTGTTTTGAGATAGCATCCAGTCAAATCAGAGCTTGTAGGTTTACTCATACTCTGAATTTTGTGTTTGATTTTTTTTTTTTTAGCATGTGGGTGTCTATATTTTGAGGTATTTGTTAATGGGTATTTTTATGTTTGTATTTGGTGTGTGGGTGATAATTATGGGTCTTTTTGTCTTCAGATGTTGATTAATGATTATTGCTCAACTCATGTAATTTTTTTTTTCTTATGTACATGTGGGACAGCTTATGCTATATATTTCTAAATACACTTTAGCTTATAATAGATTATAATTTGAGTGACTTTAGCTTATAATAGCTTATAATACACTTTAGCTTGAAGTTAGAAATAGAGAAATATCTCACTTTCACTTTCACACTTTTAAGTGTACATTTTTTGCCTAAACTAAAAAGTAGTATTTGATTCAAAATTTAATAGTAATTTATCTATAATATAATAATTATTTTTAGTATATCATATTTTATCAATTTATATACTTGTTCATAATATATATATATATATATATATATAATATATATATATTATATATATATATATATATATATATATATAGTATATTATATATAAATTATAATATTAACAATTATAGTGAAATATAACAAAGGGAACCAAGCACGTGCATTGCACGTGCTATCCAACTAGTTTGTAGATAAATTAGAAAATTGGGCATATGTATATATGTCACTATTAAAAAAGGGCTTATTGCAACACATGTTTTGACGCTCAAAATAAGCATCAATATACATCTTTCTTTTTTTTTTACCAACGCTTGTGTAGAACTCCTATATTTTGTGCTGTTAACTAAAGCATCGAACATGATTAATATTTATCGGGGCATTAGTAAAAGCACCAATAAATTTTTCAGCGCTTTGTCAAACGCCAAAACGTGAGGGTAAAACGACGTATTATTATGTGCATTTGTTAGAGCACCATTAATTTACAGCGTAATTATTAAAAGCGCCGCTAACTATTTTTCAAAACGAAGTTGTTTTGTCCATGAGCTAATAAACACGACTAGAACCTTTCATTTATGATATTCTGCTGCTGCTGTTGCTGCTGCTGCTGCTGCTGCTGCTCTCTCTCTCAAAACGTTCAACACCACCTCTCCCCAAGCTCCTCTCCTTAATTCTTGAATCGACGAGATTGTTTCATCGAAGTGTCTCTCCACATCTTCGCTTGTAACACCCTCAAAATTAATTAATTAAAATAATTAATTTAGAGTGCTATTTATAGTGCCTTCACACCGATTAACTTGTAATTAGTTGAATTCATTACACTAAACATTAACTATCAAAGTAAAATATAACAGAAAGTAGAAAAAAATTATCTAAGGCAAAACTAGCTATCTTAAAATACAACATTAACTATCATTGTGACGACCTGATCCATAATTACACTGTAGCTATATTTTTTTTTTTAAAAAAAAAAACATATAGTAATTATGAACCGGATCTATCGCTACAGGGTGATAGAAAACACCTGCATACATGTATCCCACAACGTATCATGAGAATACACCTAATACATCAGAGTCATATATCACATCAAATATAAACTGAGCGGAAGCATTTATATTTGTTGGGGATTAGGCCCGAAGCTACAGTTAGGCCCACACCTGATTCTCTTACAGCGTGGCGCATGCAGGTTAAGCCCAAGTCCACCCCTCCACCGACCTTGGTCATAAGGTTCGGCTGATGTGTTAGGGACCTTGCCGAACCCCTGGGTTCGGTTCCGTATATAGAATTCTGCCGACCCCCGAAGTTCTGCTCCTGTCTAAAGGAGCCTCGCCGACCTTTAAGGTTCGGCTCCCATATAAGAAAGTTAACGGCCTTTCATGAAGAAGGGACAAGCCCCATTATGGTAAGCATTTATGATCGCCGGCCTCAATCATTGCGCCCGCAAGTTCCCAATGCTTACAAAACCCATTAAGACATGATTGATGTGACAATCAAACAGGAATTCACATACTGTGGACCATTGCGCCTATGGCACGTGGAACAACCTTTAATGGCCCGTATGGGCATAGACGACTAGGGGGGAACCCAGGGGCCCACCGAAGAGCTTCATTAAATGAGCCTCGGGAGGACAGCCACTATATAATGAGAAGGGATAGGTTCGGCAAAAGGTACGTATGCTTTAACGAAAGAATCATTCTAAGTCTTTTCTCTCAAAGATAAGAAACTGACTTAGGCATCGGAGCTATCCCCCGCCGGCAACCTCCGGCAAGCTCTTGTGTCTAACGTTTTCTCTGTTCTCAGGTCACCGTGCAGTCGGAGTTGGAAACTGTCTCAACAGTTTGGTGCCGTCTGTGGGAACGCTTTTGTTCTTACTACAAAACTAACTCGACTGCGATGGGTATTGAAGAAACTTCACAAGAATCCCCAAGCCAGCGCGGGGAGCGGACGGGCAACCGTGCGTTTGTTCCGGAAACTCCTCATTTAGACAAAGGAAAATCTGTCGCCTTCCCGTCTTCGGCAGCGGGAGCCGCTTCCTTAACCCCAGAAGCCAAAATGCAACAAATGGCCGAAGAGATAGAAGCTCTTAAGCGCATGAATGCATCCCTCGTTCGCCAGCTCTGCCCTAGCCCACGTGGCAGAGTGCACGTAGAGGGACAAGCGTTCTCTGAAACGGACTCTGATGAGCCCAGCGCTGACGAAGAAGAATATGTGCATGTTGAAGACTCGCGGGATGAAGACCGCCACGATGGAAGTCGTCGGAGCGGGGGCGAGAGTCAGCACGCACAGGCGGTCAACCAACGCCCGCCCCAAGGATCGAACGAAGGCCAGACAAGCGGCGCACAGCATCGCCGCCATCAGCAAAATGAGCGTCGTACTGGAGATGGTGCACCCAGACGCCGCCTAAACTTTGAAGGGGAGAACCGTCGCGATCCTGAGCCGGGACTCTTCCAGGTTTACCCCCCGCCTCCGCATGAAGATGTGCATGCCCTAATTAGGGGCCTAGAAGCCAAATACGACGCAGCACTTCTCGACTTGGGAAGGAAGCAGTCTGCGGTCGACTCAATTATCCAACAGGCCCGTTCGGTTTTTACACCGCGTATAATGAGTCATCCAGTTCCTGCGTGGTTCAAGGTCCCCCCTGTTAAATCCTACGACGGAACGGGTGATCCCGTCGGCCATTTGAAGTCTTATAAGGCCCACATAGACTTGCATGCGACGACTGATGAGATAGCCTGTCGCGCGTTCCCCCTCACCTTGGAGGGTAGTGCCCAAGAATGGTTCGGGGGATTACCAGCTAGCTCCATTGATAGTTTCGAGGACTTGGCAAAAACCTTCCTCACGCAGTTTCTAGCATCGAAAAAGGCGCAAGAATACGTTGCAGTTTATGCTGGCTCTGAAGCAGGGGGAGAACGAACCCCTCAAAGACTACCTCCAGAGGTTCAATAAGGAGAGAGTGGAAGCGGAAGATATGTCCGAAAGCGTAGTTTTGACTGCCGCTATAAACGGACTCTGGGACAAGGGACCTTTCGTCCTAGAACTGGCTAAAAAGACTCCTACGACCCTGCGGGAGTTCATGGAGAAAGCTGAAGAATTCATCAACCAAGAGGAGATGAAAAGGATGTACGCAGAAAGAGACGCGAAGCCCAAGGAGCAGGTTAAAAAGAAAGAGTTCAGCAGAGGAGAAGGGGCCTCCAGCCGTGGAAAAAGTTCAAAAAAGGGTGAGAAGCTGCCCGAGAAGAAAAAGCCCGTAGCTGAGCGGGATTATAATTTTACCCCGCTGAACACAACGGTAGCGGAGATATACACGCTAGTCAAAAGCAGTCTAAGGCAGGCAAAGAAGATGCATGCCCCCCCAGAAAAACGCGACATGCGTAAGTACTGTGACTATCACCAGGATCATGGCCACGAGACGGAGGAATGCGTGTCTCTCCGCTGGGAAATTGAAAGAATGATCAAAGGAGGGAAGTTGGCTCGGTTTGTGGCGGCTAATAAAACCGCCAAATATGAAAAGCCGTACATAGAACGGCCCCCTCATGATGAGGACCGCTCGCGTCGCGACCATCGCCGGCCCAGCACCCCCGTCAAGCATCGAAGGCATGCAGATGACCACAGGGCCGGCAGCGAAGCGAGACGCCACCGTGCGGACAGTGAAGCGGGGCGCCACGACGATCGCAATGTCCGTCGGCGAATAGGATCCGAAGTAAACCGGGACCCCATCGGTGAGATTCATACCATTGCCGGTGGTTTCGCAACTGGCGGTTCGTCCAGCTCTAGCAGACGAGCTTACGCTAGGAGATTGTCCTCCAAAGAAATACTCTCTCTTGAACGGCCCTCGAAGGCTCGCCGGCTGGAGCACGAAGCCGTCTCATTCTCATCCGAAGACGAAGAGGGGGTTTTCTACCCCCACGATGACGCATTAGTAATCACCCTGCTAATAGGGAACTTCAACATCCATCGTGTCTTGGTTGACAATGGAAGTTCGGCTGATATTCTATTCCTCCCTGCCTTCAAAAAGATGGAAATCAAACACAAGAGACTGGTCCCAGCTCCCACGCCCCTAGTGGGCTTTACAGGGGAGAAAGTCCTCCCAGTAGGGACAATCTCCCTCCCACTTACAGCAGGTACAGCCCCTAGGGAGAAAACTGTGATGACAACTTCTTGGTCGTTGACCGACCATCAGCCTACAACGCTATTATCGGAAGGCCGACCCTGAACAAGTTAATGGCTGTCACGTCTACCTATCACCTGAAAATGAAGTTCCCCACCAACCACGGAGTGGGGGTGGTTAGGGGAGACCAGAAGGAGGCTCGGCAGTGCTACAATCTGACTCTCAAAGAGCCTCGAGCCAGAGAAACTCTCCCCGTATACTATGGGATAAGAGAGGAAGGCACGATCCAGAGAGCAGAGCCGAACGAGGACCTTGTAGAAGTGGCCATTGGAGGTCCAGACCGCACTGTGAAGATTGGGTCGCAGTTACCGGAAGGGTTGAAGACCGACCTTTCGGAATTTTTAAAGAAAAACGCCGACGTGTTTGCATGGTCATACGAAGACATGCCAGGCATTGACCCGGCCATAATTTCTCATCGGTTGAACATCGACCCTGCAGCGAAACCAGTCAAGCAAAAGAAAAGAAATTTCGCCCCTGAGCGAAACAAGGCCATAGCCGAAGAAATAGATAAGCTGATGGAAGCAGATTTCATTAGGGAGGTCCACTACCCCGAGTGGTTGGCAAATGTGGTAATGGTCAAGAAGCCCACGGGGAAATGGAGGATGTGCGTGGATTTCACGGATCTTAACAAGGCCTGCCCCAAAGACAGCTTCCCGCTTCCTAGGATCGACTTCTTGGTAGACTCTACCTCAGGCCACAATCTTTTGAGCTTTATGGACGCCTTTTCAGGCTACAATCAAATCCGGATGCATGAGTTCGACCAGGAAGCAACCTCGTTTATCACAGATCGAGGACTATACTGTTATAAGGTGATGCCTTTCGGTCTCAAGAACGCGGGGGCAACCTATCAGCGACTGGTGAATGCAATGTTCAAAGACCAGATTGGAAGAAATGTAGAAGTATATGTGGATGATATGCTGGTTAAAAGTTTGAAGTCTGAAGATCATCTTACCAACCTTAAAGAGACCTTCGGCATTTTGAGGCGTTACAAGATGAAGCTCAACCCTGCCAAGTGTGCCTTCGGCGTTTCATCTGGGAAGTTTTTGGGGTTCATGGTCTCTCACCGGGGCATTGAAGCTAACCCGGAAAAAAAAAAAGGCAGTGCTGGAAATGGAGTCCCCCCAGAACACCAAACAGCTTCAGCGGCTCACTGGGCGCATCGCCGCCCTCAATAGGTTCATCTCTAGATCTACAGACAAATGCCTGTCCTTCTTCAAAATATTGAAGAAAGCTTTTGTTTGGGGGGAAGAGTGCGAAGAAGCCTTCCGACAATTGAAAAGCTACCTGGTCAACCCCCCGCTCCTCAGCCGAACAACAGAAGGTGAGCTACTCTATGTCTACCTCGCGGTATCCGATTCCGCTGTCAGTTCGGTCCTGATAAGGGAGGACCAAGGAGCGCAAAAGCCAGTATATTATACCAGTAGGGCTCTCCGAGGCGCAGAAAGTAGATACCCACAAATAGAGAAACTAGCGTTCGCGCTGGTTACTTCGGCCAGAAGATTGAGGCCTTACTTTCCGGCCCACACGGTTCGGGTGCTGACAGACCATCCTTTGAAGAGAGTCCTGTTCAAGCCTAACACCTCGGGACGTTTAGTCAACTGGGCAGTGGAGCTATGCGAGTTCGATATTGAATATTTGCCCAGGCCCGCCATAAAGGGCCAGGCATTGGCGGATTTCATAGCAGAGTTTACGAGCCCCGTTGCCCAAGAGGATCAGCCGGTCGATGATTTATGGAAGATCGGCGTAGATGGGTCGGCGACAAAGAAACGGAGTGGAGCCGGCATAGTTCTGATAACTCCAGAAGGCCAAGAGATGAAGCATGCCGTTCGGATGGACTTCAAGACCACTAACAACGAGGCGGAATATGAAGCCGTGGTAGCTGGCCTAACAATCGCCCAAGAGCTTGGAGCCAAAAACGTGGAGATCCACACGGATTCGCGCGTAATAGCAGGTCACATCCTGGGCGAGTATGAAGCGGAGGGAGAGAAAATGAAAAAGTACCTTATGAAGGTCAAGGAGTTGTCATCCCGGTTTTCGCACTTCTCCGTAAAGAAGGTCCCAAGAGAAGAAAACACGGAAGCTGATAGACTGGCCCGAATCGGATCCGCACAAGAAGAAGAGCTGGAAAGCTCTGAAGAGCAGGTTCGGTTATTGTCTTCACCATCCATCCTTAACGGCCCCCAAGTATGCGTAGTACAGGACCCCCCGGAGTGGGCCACGGAAATATTCAGGTACATCACCGAAGGTCAACTCCCGGAGGACCAAAAAGCCGCCACCAAAATACGCCAAAAGGCTTCTAAGTACACTGTCATCGACGGATCCCTCTACCGCCAAGGACTTACACTGCCGCTCCTCAAATGTCTGTCCAAAGACGAAGCTGATCATGCTTTAAAAGAAATTCATGGAGGTGTCTGTGGTAGTCACTCTGGGGGTCGCATTTTAGCCCACAAAGCGATCAGAGCCGGATATTACTGGCCGAAGATGTATCAACAATCCATGAAAATGGTGAAAACATGCGATAAATGTCAGAAGTTCGCAAATGATCAGAAAAGCCCTCCCGAAGAGCTCACGTCGATTACATCTCCATGGCCCTTTTCCATGTGGGGAGTGGACATTGTTGGTCCTCTTTCGCCCGGGAAAGGAGGCGTCAAGTTTGTGGTAGTAGCGGTCGACTACTTCACTAAGTGGGTAGAAGCCGAAGCCCTCGTGCACATCACCTCCCAGAACATTACCAAGTTTTTGTGGAGGTCGGTGATTTGTAGATATGGCCTCCCCCACGCTTTCGTCACTGACAACGGGAAGCAGTTCGATTGCCAGGCATTCCGGGACTGGTGTGAAGACTGGAAAGTCAGGAATTACTTCTCTTCGCCGGGGCACCCACAAGCCAATGGGCAAGTCGAAGCTACAAACAAGACTATCTTTAAAATACTGAAGAAGAAACTTGAAGATAGGAAGGGCGCTTGGGCTGAACAACTGCACGAAGTCCTATGGGCCTACAGAACCACTGAAAGGACCCCCACCGGAGATACCCCTTTTGGCTTGGCCTTTGGGTCAGAAGCTGTCGTTCCTGTAGAAACGAAGCTCTCTAGCCTCCGTGTCCAGAAATATGACCGTGAGCTGAATGAAGAAGGGCTGAAACTGTCTCTGGATCTCCTGGAGGAAAGACGCGACCAAGCAGAAATGGTGATGGCCTCGTACCGATAAAAGACAGCCCAGTACTTTAACCGAAGAGTCAAGCCGCGGAGGTTCAAAATTGGTGATTGGGTGCTTAGGAGAGTCACTTTAGCGACCAAGGAGCGCGCGGATGGAAAATTGGCTCCAAATTGGGAAGGGCCCTACCGAGTCGTGGGATGCAACCGACCTGGCGCTTACCATCTTGAGACTTCAGAAGGAAGAAGGCTGTCGCACCCCTGGAACACGGAACACTTGAAGCGATATATTACCAGTAAACCCCACACTTTTGAAGTTGTATTTTATCCACTGATGAAAATTCTTCTTCCTTCTTGTGTTTTGTTTCTTCCTATCATGTGCATGTAAACAACATAAAGCGCGTGGGGTGAGCCAATCGCAGTGGACCCCTTCAAAAGCAAACACTTCCATTTTGGTTCCGTCATCGAGGTCTACGACCCTTTGACATGCCGAACCATGATCGAAAGACCCCATGCACCCGCCATTAAGGCCCCAAGACCCTCCTTTTGCTGCCGTGCATGGCGTCCCGATCACCACCGGGTTTCCGTCACGAGGCGTCCAGCCTAGGCTTGACATGCCGAACCTTAGTCGAAAGATCTGCCGCACCGTCACCGAGGGTTTACAAAGACACCCTTTGACATGGCCTGCGTCGATCCGCAGATCCACACCGGGTTCCGTCACTGGAGGTCTGGACGAACGACCCTTGACATGCCCGGACCTAGATCGACAAGATCTGCGCACCGTCACCGAGTTTACAAAACACCCTTTGACATGCCGTGCGTACGATCCTAGATCACCCCCCCCGCGGGTTCCGTCACTGGAGGTCTGGACAACGACCCTTGACATGCCCGAACCCCTAGATCGAAAGATCTGCCACCGTCACCGAGGCGTTTACGAACACCCTTGTTGACATGCGTGCGTCACGAATCTAGTCACCACCGGGGGGTTCGTCACTGAGGGTCTTGGACAACGGACCCTTGATCATGCCGAACCTAGATCGAGAAGATCTGCGCCCCGTCACCGGAGGTTTACAAACACCTTTGACACGCCTGGCGCATGATCCTAGATCACCACCGGGGTTCCGTCACTGCTTGGGGCCGACAACGACCCTTGACATGCCGAACCCAGGATCGAAAGATCCGCGCACCGTCATCGAGGCTCGAACCCTTTGGCATGCCGTGCGTGCCGATCCTAGATCACGCCCTGGTTCCGTCATGACGGTCGAGCTATGACCCTTGACACGCCAGAACATGATGGAGGGTACCGCTGCTCCGGCATTGAGGGTCCTGACCTGTTGCATGCCCGTGCACGTGACCCAAGATCTAAATTACGCTCCCGTCATCGACGGTCGCAAACCGACCCCCGATAGACCGGGCTGACACGGATGGGATCAGCTAAGTACACCTCGCCGCGCAAGATTCGGCACCCCTTTTTTAGAATGCGGACCCAACACGCTTTGCAAAAAAGGGTTCTGCGAAACGAATTACCAAGTTTGGCCGCACACATCGGTGGACATTAGCAGAGGTAAAATTAAAAACCTCGCCATATCTATTACCTTGCCTTGTAAACATGGCAAATAGCGGTGTTCATTCATATATCATTGAGGATGAAACACCGCCAAACGACTTATTTCATCCAAAAGTTTGGGGGGGGGGAAGTTATATGTCAAATTGAGCAAGGATTTTTCCAACAAAAAATGACAACGAACAAAATCTTCTTCCCAAAGCCAGAACAAACAAACGAACACGCCCAAACAGGGGCGGTGCGCATTAACAAAATGGTATGGGTCTCGACCCTTACAAAAAAAAAAGAAAAAGGATTAGTAGAGAGGGAAGAAAAGGAGAGTGGTCGGCAAGAACACGTCTTCCCCTCCTAATCCTCGTCGTTGTGGAGAAGCGCCCCAACAACGTAGGCGTCCAATTCCAACATTCGTCATCCCATCCCGTCATTCGCCGCCGGTTCAGCTTTTCAAGCCATAGGGCCAAGTCCCCTTTATAGACGACGAATTCTGCCGCGGCGCCGGTAGGCCACACGGTTCTCTAAACGGGCCGGAGCCGTACTCCCTCACGGAAGTATGTGAGCTGGCTTCCCCACAGGTCCAGCGCTCCCGCCAGGACCCCGCTTCTAAGAAAGCGTATTCCGCTCCAGGAGCTAGGAAAGCCTGGTCTCTTCTCCTGCCGCGGCCCCGCTGCCCTCAGGCAGGGTTGGGTTTCTCCCCCAAGGTGTTTGGGGGAAGGGCCCCACTCCTTCCTCCTCCGGCGGATCGGGCACCACCCCGGAATGAGGAATGGATCGTCGGTCCGGTCCCCGGCAGCTGGGAGGACGGTTCACAGATTCGAATCCGAAACTAAAACTCTCGGGGAGGGTCCCAGCAGCCGGCACCCGCTCCCGGAGTTGTTTGCTCCGGCGAGACCGAGCCTTCCGCGCAGAGAAATTTGCTCGGCGGCTTCCCATTACCGTCCATGCACAAATTTTTGAGACGGGAAAAGGAAGAAAAGCACCGTTGTGACGGCGAAAGAAAGTGGAGATAGCAATGAGGAAAGCCAGGAATGGCTTCCGCTTGAAGTAAGCGCAGCCAGATTTCTGGGAGCCCAACAGGCGCGCCCTTTGGGAGTGCCCCACCTTTATTGCCACAGTTGAAAGACTTCCAAAGTTTCCCGAAACGGAGTATCTCAACGACGTTTCATTCCTGCCAAACGCGAAAGGTGCCTGATTTAAGTATCCCATCGCTCTCTCAGAGCCTGCGGGGTTCAGCAAGCTGAAGTCAGCGCTGACAAGAAGAGCAAAGAATTCATTATGAAAACCGGGCTGGTTCTATGCATGCAAAAAGAAAGGGATAAGAAAGGTCTAACTAAATACGCAAGGGTCGGAACACAACAATTCTCGGTGGGCCGTAGCCGACGGTGAGGCAACGCAGTTCCTTCCAGCCAATGCGAAAGTGCTGGATAATATTCCAAATCTGACGTTGACTCAGAGCTTGCAGGTGCAGAAAGTGAAAAGTCAAGGGCCTGACTAGATACGAAGGTCGGTCGCGACCATTCTCAGTGGGCCCTACCGACCCGAAGTCCTTCCCAACGCCAAATAGCAAGGGCAACGACAACAACGCATCAAAATTATGCCATAAATTATAAACTTATATATATAGGGTATCGTCCACAATTACAAAAAACATTTACAATCACGTGGGAGGTATGCTCCCACCAGTAGAAGGTTCGGCCTTGGATCCGCTATCGGCCGCAACTTCGGGCGCGTTGCTGGTCCCAGCTTCGGTTCCGCCCTCGGCTGTCCGCCGAGACGCCGCTGCGGGGCGAGGAATGGTCCACATAGCGCGAGCATCAGGCAATTCTCTCACTCCAAACTCTTTGAGCTCGTTCAAGGCCCGAGGGTCAAGGAAAATCTCTTCGATCTTGACAGTAGGTACTCGGTGCTTGTATCGATCATTCATCGACATTTCTCGCATGGTCTCTATTCCCCATTCGTACCCGTGGACCCAAGTGCGATTCCTGACCACGTGAACCACGTCAAGTTGGTGCTTATATCTTTTCACCAACTGGTTCGCTTCTTTATACCTCTGCATGAAGCGGCCTGCTGAATCGGTGGCGGCATTTTCCTTGGACGAAAGGTCCTTGTTCTCTTTCTTCAACGCCACCATCTCGTCCTGTAGCGAGGCAAGTTGCTTCTGAGTATCGCCTAGCTCCCTCCGCGCAAAGTCGCGCTCAGCCTCTATAGAGCGGAGGTTCCGGGATAGATCGGAGACTTCCGCCTCAAACCCAGCAATGGTCCCTCTCTGCTCATCAATGGACCTCTGCAACCGAGACGAGCGATCCGCCAACTCGAATTCTGCCTGCGCCGCCCTTGCAAGCCTGACCCTAAGGTCGGCCGCCAATCCTTCAAGCCCCGCGTTCGCCCTGTCAAGCCGGATGACGTCGGAAGTCAATGCGTCGATCCTCGCCTGGCCAACGTCGACGGCTGAACGAAGCTTATCATATTCGGAGGACTTCGCCTCCAAAACTTCCTGTCTCTCTAGGGCTGTAGAAAGCTCTTTCTCATAGCGAGCCGACGCCCCTTCCAGCTCGAGATTGCGAACTTCTAATACTACGATGGTGGATCTAGCCGCTTTGAGCTCATCCTCCCGAGCCTCCAGCCGTATCTTCCATTCAAGGAACGAGTCTTCGCCGGAGAGCAAATGTCTACCGAGCGAGTCCACGGTGACTAGAGAGTCCTACAAAAATGAGCATAATTAATGAGCAAGCCGGACCCTGGGGATCGGGGTAACTAACGACAACCGCAATGTACCTCTATTTGACGATGAAGACCAAGAACCGGATCTTCTTGAAAGCCGACCATTCCCCACCAAACTAGACCGCCAGGCGCCGACCCTCCGGGATGGTGAAATTGGGGAGCCTCGCCTCCCAAGTTCGAGAGCTCGGGCTCATTATGGACCTTGAAGGCGTCTGACTCCCCAACCGAACCTACTTCGGCAGCAACAGGTTCAGTCCCCCCAACCGAACCTACTTCGGCAGCAGCAGACTCAGTCTCCTCAACCGAACCTACTTCGGCAGCAACAGGTACAGTCCCCCCATCCGAACCTACTTCGGCAGCAGCAGTTTCAATCTCCTCAACCGAATCTACGTCGGCAGCGGCAGGCCCGACCTCCCCAACCGACCCAACTAGGATCGCTTGAGGACCTGGAACCTCGAAAAAGGCAATATCTGCGACCGTCGAGTCGTCACCCACAATGGGTGCGGTCTCCTGCTGATCAACCGCAGCCGCGGTAGCTTCATTTTCTGGCACAGATCCAATCCTCGCCTCTTCGGTGGCCGGCTCCGTCTCCGGCACTGAGGAAAGAAGAGACGGCGGAGCCGTACCCGCCTCGCCGATTCCAACTTGGGTAACTGCCCCGGGAAGAGGCTCCGGGTCCTCACCTTCGAGGAGAATCTGGATGCCTTTGGCCCTCTTCGTCGGACGGTAGGTCCTGATGAAATCCACATACTCGTGATCCCTCGCTTCCTCCTCGATGGGAAATGAAGAAGAGTCCGCGCAGCGCGGCGACCCGGTAACCTTTCTCTTGAAGGCTGGAGGTCTCCTCGCTAGAGGAACCTCATCCTCATCTTCATCTGAGCTGTCGTTCAGAATGACTGGGCCTTCAACTATCTGTGGAGCGGGATGCTCTGCTGAGTCACCTTCTTCGAGCGAAGAGAGCGAAGCCGACCCCATGCCGGACGAGGTAGAGGGTTCGATTTCCTTAACCGGGGCGGGGCTCGGCCCTTTGGATCTTGTCCGCCTAGTCGAAACCTCTACTTTCCCCTCATTCTTCTTCTTCGACGGAAAAAGGGGGTGCGGAATTTTGGACATACCGGCACATCTCTGCACAGAGAAGCCCAAGTACTTCTGCAGATTTACGAGTCGAAGCAAGAACCCCAAGTTCGACTCCTCGCTCCCGTCCTCCACGTGCGCTACAGACCAAGCGATCATACGGTCAAGCCTGTCTTTTTGAGTGGCCGTCAATCTCGGCTTGGGGAACACCGTCTTAGGCGGATGTTCTCTCCATTTAAGTGGAACCCGAGCCTCTGGTGGATGGTCCCACAAAATAGAGGGAAGCTCCCATCCCAAACCGGAAACGTAAAAGAACGACTTCTCGAAAGGGGGGTTGCTCAACCATGTAGACGGGGCGGAAAAGAATTTTCTACCCCGACCCTGAAATGTCCAGGTGTGGCCATACTTGAAGGGGGTGTAAAGATTCAGAAACTCCGGCGCAGACAACTCTACGCCGTCCCCCAGAACCATTCGCCATGCCACGCAACAGGCCACCATGTGTCGCCACGCACCGGCCTTCAGCTCCGTGGGGGCCATCTCTAAAATGTGCAACATTTCCCGAACTACCTGGGGAAAAGGTAGTCGGAGCCCAGCCTCGAGGGACTTCTCGAAGATGCACACCGCGTGCCCCTTAATGTTCCCAAAAATGTCATCCTTAAGGCCGGGGATCCGGATCTCCACCCCATCAGGAATCTCGTAGGTTTCCCTCAGCCTTTCGGCATCTTCCGGTCTCAAGGTGGACCGCCAAGTGGACGGGGCCTCCGACTCATCCAACCTCGAGGATTTCGGAGGCTTTAACGATCCAGAGGGTTTCGAAGATTTCGAAGATTTCCTCGGCATCGTGTCTGGAACAGGAATGTTGGATGGAAAGCGAAAGGTGAAAGGTCAGTCGCCGTAAAGGAGAGTTACAGTGACGGCTAGGGATTTTCCACGAAGAAGACAAAGTAAGGTTCCCCTCAAAACGTACTCATATGCGCTGAGGCGAGCCGCCTCCAAGAAAAGCTGTGGACAGGAGGTGAACACATGTAACCACGCCAAAAGATGACACGCAACCCCACGTCTCCACAAACGATGGTTCATTTTCGAATTGTGATAAAATTCTCCCGCCATTCCAAGCGCATGACGCGAGAAATTTTAGGGGGTAACTGTTGGGGATTGGGCCCGAAGCTACAGTTAGGCCCACACCTGATTCTCTTACAGCGTGGCGCATGCAGGTTAAGCCCAAGTCCACCCCTCCACCGACCTTGGTCATAAGGTTCGGCTGATGTGTTAGGGACCCTGCCGAACCCCTGGGTCCGGTTCCGTATATAGAATTCTGCCGACCCCCGAAGTTCTGCTCCTGTCTAAAGGAGCCTCGCCGACCTTTAAGGTTCGGCTCCCATATAAGAAAGTTAACGGCCTTTCATGAAGAAGGGACAAGCCCCATTATGGTAAGCATTTATGATCGCCAGCCTCGATCATTGCGCCCGCAAGTTCCCAATGCTTACAAAACCCATTAAGACATGATTGATGTGACAATCAAACAAGAATTCACATACCGTGGACCATTGCGCCTATGGCACGTGGAACAACCTTTAATGGCCCGTATGGGCATAGACGACTAGGGGGGAACCCAGGGGCCCACCGAAGAGCTTCATTAAATGAGCCTCGGGAGGACAGCCACTATATAAGGAGAAGGGATAGGTTCGGCAAAAGGTACGTATGCTTTAACGAAAGAATCATTCTAAGTCTTTTCTCTCAAAGATAAGAAACTGACTTAGGCATCGGAGCTATCCCCCGCCGGCAACCTCCGGCAAGCTCTTGTGTCTAACGTTTTCTCTGTTCTCAGGTCACCGTGCAGTCGGAGTTGGAAACTGTCTCAACAATATTCAAAGGGAGTAATCAATACACCTGTAGAGCTGACAATAAAAATACTAGTAATTAAAATTTACATTGTGAATATTCAAAAGAATGGTTATACATTGGTGTTACAGGCGACACAAGCCATATATACAAAATAATGCTTGTGAATACATCACAATCATATCAAAAGAATAGACTATCTAACCAGTTTATAACAAAATACACATGTCCCACGACTTCAGTCGTAATAGCCAAGATAGTACGCTACGGGATCGTCCTCTAAACTCTCAGTACCTACACCAATATCTATGTAACTATAGAGATCATCCATGATTACGTGATTACATAGGCGGAAAGGAAAATGAATGAGTCAACAGATTCAATGGGTAAAAATTCACTGAGTTTTCGTAAAGAACCGAAGTGTTAGTTACATAAGTTTACCATAATAGCTACTAAAGGTATGACATTTATTTTGAAACATGAATAGCTGATAAAATAAACACATGTGGTCATAAAACATTAGAAATATTATAATAGCTGGGTACATACATGTACGTTCCAGTCTCCCGCCTGTACTAGCACACATACACACTCAACTATGTTATAAATATATCATATAACTTAGCCACACTCATATACAAGTATTCATTCCCTTATGGGTGAAAACACAAGCATATAAGCATAACTAAGCAATAAAATATAAATCCATATGCAGCTAGTAGTAAGAATATACATATGTGCTTTTCCATGAAACCTCATATGTATACTAATACGTCTATGATTAATAAAAAATAAATCATCATATAAACATTTCATAAATCAATCATAAAATCATTACGTAAATCATCATGCAATGCATTAGCATATGCTCACAATTCTTTACCCATGTGGCCTAGGTTCATATGCTCACAATTCTTTACCCTTGTGGCCTAGGTTGATTATATGCTCACAATTCTTTACCCTTGTGGCCTAGGTACACACACGTCTTTAACTTTATACCTTCCATACATATGCTCATAGTCATCATATAAATACTTGAGCCATAATCCACTTTTCAATACCAATCTCAATAAAACATCATAAACTCATCAAATCTTTATGTAAGCATTTAGCCATACTTTCTTTTCTCAATATCAAAATCAATAAAGCATCATAAAAATTCAACATATCAATAATTTCCGCCGTAATCATAAAACATCAATAAAGCATCAAAACTCATAATCAATCACTCATCAAATCGTCATAAATTCTCAAGAAGATAATTGAAATCACAAATCACATGTTATCATAAAGTATCATCGGTTCATCTTTTAAACCATTATATTGTTTCTTCAAAATCTCATTAAAATATTTATTTTGTTTAGCAAGTACAACATCTGCTAAACATTGAAAACAAAACATAAAAACACTTTAAGGTGTGTATCACTCTCAGTAAATATAAATACTTACCTATTCCGTTTGTTGTTGATTTCTAATCCAAATGCTCTAGCAATGCCCGCTTTATAATACATTGCTATAACATCAACAATTCTACACATTCTAACTTAACTCACATACCCAATAACTAGGATACTTGAATATACAAGTATTAATGTGGCCATAAGCAACCCATAGAATTCTAAGGTTCCCAATAGCCTTTAAACAACCTATATAAGTAACCCGTAGTGAATTACTAGTGTTAGATATCATAAAACTCTAAAATACTAACTATAGAAAAATCTAGGGTTTTGGACATTTATCTCAATTCTTGAAGAATCCGGAGTTTTGAGCTTCGAAACTTCAACCCGATGTAGAGAAAATTCAAACCAACGAGAATTCTAAGAAAATGACCAATGCTAAGCTATACATTCGAAATTATAGCCCAAGCATTGAGGATTTAGAGTTTTAAGGAATTTTACCTTGAATCGATCGATGAAGTTAGGTTTCCAACGCCAAGAATCTTGTTTCCGGTATTAGAAATGTGTTTAGAGGCTCTCCAAGATCAATACCCAATATTTGGGTATAAACTCTATGAGAGAGAAGAGAGAAAATGGTAGAGAAAATGAAGAAAAGTCAAAAAAGAGCAGCAAAATCGCATTCCAGCTATATATAGTCGAGTGAAAAGTGTCATCGTCTGGACCGAGAAGTGGTATGTCCGGACAACAAGCACATGGTCCGTCCGGACCATGCTGTGGACATGGTGTGGACGGTCGCGACTAAGTGAATAGTGGCATTGGACCATCCGGATGACACTGCGGACGATCGCTACTGACTGAACAGTAGCATGAACCGTCTGGACCGCTGCAGACGCTGCTGCGGATGATCCATTTTGGATTGTGACCATCCGGACGATGGTGCGGACGACTTGCGGACGATCGCTACTGCATGATCTGTAGCAAAGGACCAACCGGACCGTTGCAGACGAAGTTGCGGACGATCCATTTTGGGCGACAACCGTCCGAACGACAACACCTACCATCCGGACGTTCCAAGGCAAATTTTATTTTTAAGCCATTTTCGAAGCGTTTATTTTTCTTACTTTTAATTACCTTTTTACCCTTGACTCTTAATATGATTTTTAGCCCTTAATTAAAATTATTGGGCGTTACAATCATCGAAACAAACACAAAGCTTCCAATAATTATAACTACAGAATAAATAACTCCTAACTATTATACTCAAACCTGACTCATTCACTTGGCATCTGCATCCTAGCAAAGTGCTTATCCCAACGGTCCACCAAACTTGCTAACTTGCAAAACACCAAGGTGTTTTACAATAGAAAAGTAACTGTATAAAGTTACGACTTAGTAAGTAAATTATCACAAAACTTATAATGCGATGAACCTTAAATATCGAAACTATATTCCATAAACCTTTAGAAATTGAGAATGTCATGGGTTTCATCAAAATTTATAGATGTTGTCTCTGCTATTATGCCAACATGAAAATGGCTTTAGTGTTAAAGTAAAGTAAGCTTAATTTCATGAACAACTCACATTTAATGCAGCAAATTAAAACATGCTAGTGAAAAATCTTATATATTATATATAGTAATCATAACTTTCTCCATATGATCTACCCGATATTTTAACACATTCTCAGTAGGGTTGGCACTGTCCCAAGGGACTTGTACTACAACATTAGTGCCTTCAATGGTGTCGCATATCATTCATCAAAAGTAATCCGACTGAGTCTGACTCCAAATGATCCATACTACTAATGACAGCCATCTAAAGTGACCATGAATCAAACATGGTTGTACCGGTCATGCTATAAACCATTGGTGCCCAAGGACAGTGAAAACTGTAAACTATGGACCATATGGTCAAGCCCGTATACTGTACCCCGTGCTCACTATTTATACATGACGATCCATGGTATATTGTTAGATTCCAAAATATATTAAATATTTTCAATTATAATCTTTCAACAAACATAAACACTCATAACATCATTTAATCAAATAAATAGCATGTATAAAACATCTTCATCGTTTATAAAAGAAAATATCACATTTTGCATAATTAAAGAGTTTATCTCTTACGTAAATATTTATTTACCTTGGTCGATTATCCTTAGTTTCGGACATCTCAACTTCACGACACTGCAAATCACATCATAATATTAGACACATAAAAGCCCTATTCTTATGTGTAGAGCCCTAATCAAGCATCAAAACCCCTAATTAAGCATCAATGTTGCCATCGAATGTTCAGTTCTTTGTAACAGTGATTAAAACCTAAAATTAACTACCAAAATCTAATCTCATGCAATAACTCAACTTTTAATCATCAAGAAATCCTAATAAACAACATTAACCAATCACAATCATTATTAACAGTCCCAACTTCATTCATCAATTAAATATCAAAGTTATTAACTATTATTTAGCTTAGTTGAAAACCCATTTGCAAATCATATGAGGTACATTAACTTAACACGTGGATTAGTGTGTTCTAGTGTTATTTGTTATATATATATAAAAAAAAAAAATTCACATTTTCAAGATCTATAGTCCTCTTGCAAGGATCTACCTACTTATATAATATTAAATTAAATTAAATTAAATTAAAAAAAACCAACCTTACCCATAAGCATTTGAACAAAATCATTAAGCATAATGAAATACAAGATTAAATAGGGAATGCATGCTTGAAATTGAAGGATTAATGTAAGACTCCGAGGAATTAATTAACTTATAATTAACTCCCGAGTACCTCTCAGACCTATTTACCAAGTAAATGAGTTTCAAGAGATCCTTACTTCTCAAAATTGAATACTAAGCAGTGGAAACATACGATTTTCTATTAATTTATCAATATTAATAATTACAATCAAAGCATTTAATAAAAAAATCACATTAGTCGAAATTATACTATACACATCATCGTTATAAAAGATCCAAACTAAACCTTATTACACAATATGTCTCAAACACTAAGTCTGCAACGCCATGCAAAATGCTGCAATGAATTTTCAAACATTAACCATATCAATATCATTAGAGTAATTATATATGTCAACCATACGTCTACATTTATCAACCAAAATCGATGTGGCTTTTAAAATCACCATTAGATTTATGATAGATAATTATTGACTTTTGATCTAATGATAATTTTAAAAGTCACATCAATTTTGGTAGACACAAGGTAGACATGAGGGTTGACATGTATTATTATTCATATCATTATGCAAACGGCAACACCAGCCTTGAGGTCCTTCTCAAATCTGTCATCTGTAGGAAGGTCAACTATAAAACAACACATGTTTTATAGATGAAAAATATATAAATGTAAGTCTACGACTTAATAAGTAAGGATACATAGAATTACAAGTTATCTTGTTTGTGAACTCAATTTGTATAAATAGATTGTTTGATCCATATGTAATAATATGTAGCATTGTTCCATCAATTTATAAATCATGCGAATGCAGTAAATATATAAAACACACTATAATCAAACCTTTAACCTCTTGCTTGGTAGGTGTTTACACCCAAGAAAATAATTAAAGTGTTAGTTAATAAAAATCCTTGGACAATTTGAGTTAATAACGTATATGGGAAATAATAATAAATAAATGTGTAGGTATGGTATGGAGTAGTAACAATGTTAATATTAATTAGAATGTATATGAATAAGTAATAGTTATATTAAGTATGGGGTAAAGCAAAAATTATTAAGTGATATAATTTAAATCAAGTGGGGGTAATAACAATTTGGAAAAGATAAGAGTTCATTTTAGAAGATGTGGAGCTTGTGCTGCCACATGTTGGACAGCCAAGCATCTGAATTAAAATGGAACAGCTGAGTCATTCACACACATACAGCTGTCCACCTTTTTCCTCTTCTCTCCTTGGTCTTCACGCACGCACACACAGCTCTCACTCTCTTCTTTTCTTTCTCTTCTTTTCCCTCTTCTTTCTTTCCCTGCTCCGTCTCTCTCCTGCTTCGTCTCTATCTCCACCAGCCCTCTTCCTTTCTCTTTTCTTTTCTCTTCTTTCTTCTCTCTTCTTCTTCTCTTCTCCGGTTCTCCACATCATGCACAGCACCGATAGATGAGAGATGTAGACCGTGAGTTTTAGAGAGAGAGGTGCAGGAAAATTGTGAAGTAGAAGAAGAAGAACATGGGCTCCGCCATGGGTCTTTTTATGAGGTAATTATCTAGCTTTTCTCTACATTTTTCGTCATACCCATTGAGTTTTGAAGAACGAAATCTTATAAATTGTTAGAATTTCTATTGGGTCCGAATCTAGGGTTTATGTTGGAAATTTGGGGCTTTTATTTTGTTGGACAAATTGATGGCCATGCATGTTGATTTGGTGATTTGGGTTGTGGTTTGTGGCCTTGATTGATTGGGTTGATGGCTCACGGCTGGGTTCCATTTTGAGTGTTCGAGAGGTGGATTTCTATGGTTTTTGATTATGAGAGCTTAAGCTGTTTTGTGATGTTTGGTAGATGCTTATTTGCTTGAGAAATTCTGTTATGGCCGATTGGGTTATGTATTCTTAAACTATTGTTTTGGACTTAGCCGATTGTAGCTTTGAAGAAAAGAATAGATGTTTTGATGTAATATTTTATGGGTCTAACTGAATGAGTTTTATTAGTATCTTTGATTGGGTATTTTGGGAGGTGATTTTGTTGGGAATTACTGGAAAGCTAATTGACATTTTGTTTGGGCTGTTTGGATGGTGTATGAATGCTAAATTTGATGGATGCTCATGATTGAATTCTTAGATTATTTTGTGATGATTCAGCCTTGCTGGTTTTCCTTAGAGAATTTTCTGTTATGGCTGAATGGCTGTAGAGTTTTGGTTGAAAATGAGAGTGGTTTTGGTTGGTTGTTCTTGTTCTATTTTTGGCTAGATGAATGGTGGATTATGGGCTGAATTGTGTGCTGTTTTGGGTGTGGTTTGACAGCATGTAGGTGTGTGTATAGTGAATGAACTTTTGAAGTATATGTGCTGAATTTTGGAGGGTAGCCATAGGGTATGTATGCCATCCTTGGTTGGCTGTTTTATTTCTGTTTTAATGATGGATTCATGGGCTGTTTTAGTGGCCTAATAGATGTTAAATTTTTGGTGATCGATAGCTGGATTTCTAGGTTGCTTTGAAGGTTGGATGATGGCTGGATGTTGGGGTTTAGATTGTGTTAATGGTTGTTCGATTTGGGAATTTCCATGCATTGATTGAATGGATTGGAGAGAGTGTTGCTTGCGGGTTTTCCTTGAGGAATTTTCTGCCATGGCTGAATAGTTGTGGTGTGTTTTGGGTTGGACTATTGAAATGGGGTTGGATGATTGTAGTTTGATTCATGGCAATATTGTGAAGAGGGTTTTATGTGGAGTTAGAAGTCCTAAATGGTTTCTTAGGCTTATGGTTTAAAGGGTATGTAAAATGGATGATAAGTGGATAATAAAATTTGTATAAATGAACGAATGGTTGTATGAGGTTTAAAAGTAACATTGGTCTAATGATTGGATTAATTAAATTGCAGTGAGTTCTATAAACGACAAGTGGAGTTTTAAACAAGCTCGGGTGCCGTTATCGTGAATCCTTCTCGGTCTCTTAAGGTGATAATCTTTTACTCACTGAGGACGAATACGTTTTATGTTTTCAAATAATTTTATAAATGATTTTAGATATTTTAAAGATACTAAACAAGTTGAGAAATAATAGAATTTTAATGCCTTTGAAAGTTTAAGCTATGGAAAATGTAGCCATTACATTATGAGAAGAATGTTTATTATTACTGTTAATCCTCAATGTTTTATGAATATTTGATGAGATATGATATAAATTATATGATAGAATTTTAATATAGATATGAATAAATGCTATGATCTATTGACTACTTTGTACTTTGATATTTGAGATGATGATTACTATGATCGAGAAATGATTCTGATTTTAATTGTCATGATATGATGTTGAGAAAAGATATTTATATGCTTTCAGATTTATTAGTTAGAGCCAATGTTATGTTATGTTGACGTTTTTGTAATGATATCTTGATGTCTTTAATTATGATGAGAAATGCTTAATGATATATGATTTATGAAATGATGTTAAATGATGCATGATCATGAAAGAAAGAAAATGAGATGTTTTAATGTAGCATGAGCATGAGCACGAGCATGGATATATGGAGAATAAATGCATAAGAGATTAAATGAAGGTGTCGATATGGACCGTTGCCGCTGATATGGGGTGTGGGCCTTCACATAAAATGAAAAGGGGATATGCCCTTACGAGAATAAAGATTAAATGAAGGTGTCGATATGGACCGCTGCCGCCCGATATGGGGTGTGGGCCTTCACATAAGATGAAAAGGGGATATGCCCTTACGAAAATGAAAAGGGATATGCCCTTATAAAAGCAAAGGAGTCCATGCCCTTATGAAAGTTTAAAGTTATAATATGAAATGTATGAATGTGGAAGCGTGCATGACGAGTTTATGATTTTGAGAATGTATAAGTATTATGTTTTATGAGATTTCATGCTAGATGTATTTGTATGTATATGAAGAATGAGATGATGAATGTCATAATATGTATTACACGGTTATGTTTTAATGAGATGTATATGTGTCATGTTTTATGAGATTTCATGCTAGATGTATTTGTATGTATATGAAGAATGAGATGATGTATGTCGTAATATGTATTACACGGTTATGTTTTTAATGAGATGTACATGTGTCATGTTTTATGAGATTTCATGCTAGATGTATTTGTATGTATATGAAGAATGAGATGATGAATGTCAAGGTATGTATTGGTTAAGAGGTATGTCATGCTAGATGTATGGATATGTAAGAGATTGCATATGATGTCTTATGAAATTTTATTTGGTACAAGATGTGCATTAGATGGTTTATATGTATATGTATCCAAACGTATTTTGGAGCATATGCACACATTCGCCAATTATAATAATGATTTAAATTGCTTTATGAATGTGTTGTTTACTTTATCAACCACACTGAGTTTAATAAATGAAAGAATAATATTTTTATGGAATTGTGTGGCTGATATTGTAAGCGATTACATAATAAATAAGTTTGGCTCATTGCGAAAAACCTCGGGGGAGTCTTCATTCTTTTGAACTGTTGACTCACCCTTTCTTCCTTTCTTTCTCCTATGTAATCATGGATGATCTCTATGATTACATAGATGATACTTGTGTTGCAGGTACGACGGATCTTGATGAAGATCCAGTGGCTGCATATTTGGGATATGATGTCTGAGGGCGATGTACGCCCATTGGGTATATTTGTATAGGCTCACACTGTAGTCTAGCTTTTGCTACATCAACAATGTGTTGTATTATATGAACAGGTTGATGTAAATGGCTAAGCCGTATGTGGCTTTTTGTTAGCCATTATTTTGTTGTATAGTCTTTGTATAAAACTGTTGTATATAGTTTATGTCAGCTCCAGGTTATGTTCTCTCCATATATTATGTTTTTATTTCCGCTGTGTATGTTATTAACTCTGATGTAATATGCTCAGATTATGAGTTAATGATGTGGGCTTTACATGAGCCTCTGTGTCTATTTGGTTTCAAAAAAAAAAAAAATAGGTGATGAAATCGAGTCGTCACAGTAGGGTTGGTGCTTGGGTGAAAAGGCGGTTGCGATTAGTGGTTATTGGCTATAACCGCAACCGTAACCGCCTTAAGCGGTTACTCTAAAACCGTAACCGCCACCACACCATCTAGGGCGGTTAGCGTTGTGGTTATAGCCGCCGGTTAGCGGTTATAAAACGTAAAACTGCCCTACTGTAATCGCTTTTGCTAAATTGGACTTTTTGGGCTCATTTGATTTTTTTGGCCCATTTTCTTGTCTTTTTCAAAGTTGATTGGCCTGCAGTTTCAAGAAAAAACCCCTTAACACCTTTTTTTTGGGCCCAAACGCGTACATGGTTCATGGCCCAAACAAGTAAACGGTACACGTCTCTCTTTTGCGTTACCCTTTAACACCTTCGAATTGCAGTTTTCGGCGCTTCAATTTCGACGGCATCTTTTCGGGTACCTCTTTAATTTCGCCCTCGTGAGCAGAATCTTCATGGGCTTCGTTTTCGTCGATCTCGCCGCAGTGGCAAATCTTGGCGTTTGAAGGAAGGCTCAAGTGACGATGATGCTGCTGCTCATGTTTTGGCCGGAGTTGTTGTGAATGTAATCGAGGCCGTGGGCCAAATCCGTGGTGATTTACATTCTAGACATCCACGCCGAGAGCACAGAGTAGTTGGGGTTCTTGGGGTTTCGCAGGCCGCAAGATTTGCGCCATCAACGAAGTCGTAGATGAGGAAAATGTGGTCGCCGGAGGTGGAAGCGCCGAGGAGCTTCACGAGGCTGAGGTGGTGGCTACGACAGATAACGACAAGGCGTTGTTTGAGCTGGGGCATCTGGATATTGCGGTGGAACTTGCACTGAGTGTTGACTGTTGAGAGAGTGAGGGAGAGAATTAGAGAACAGAGATGAGAGGAGAACCTTAAGCCCGATGATGCGTGAGACTTGGGTTGATTTTGGGCTGCGCCGTTGCCGCGCTGAGCGTTGAGAGAGTGAGGGAGAGAATCAAAGATGAGGGAAATGGGAACAGAGATGAGAGATGAGAGGAGATCTCACAGGGCTGCGGCGGCTGCCCTATAATGCGTGACTTAGGGCTGATTAAAATCAGCCCTAACTCAAACGACGTCGTGTCGTTTGGGTTAACAAAAAAAAAAAGCAAATATATATATATATTAAAAAGCGGTTAGCCACCTATACCAAAACCGCTAATCGCCCCGCCTAAGGCGGTTAGCGTTTTTTTTTTTCAATTGCCTTGAAGGCGATTATGTGGTTAGTGGTTTTAGGTGGTTAGTGGTTGCGGGGCGGTTATAACCGCCCAACATTTTCAGCCCTAGTTGGCGCTATTTCAAAGGACCTGTAGTACAACACCGGTGTCTTGATGTTGCTGCATACCGTCATCGTTAGTGGCCCGACCGGATAGAAATCCGAGTAATCCACACTATTAATGATGTTGTCATTGTGACCGCCAATCAAACATGGTTGCGTCGATGACAAAAAAAAAATTATTGGATCCAAGGCTAAACATAAAAATAAATCTCAACACCAAATTGTTGAAAATTGGTCAATATTTGTTTTTTGTTTTGGGTTGCAATGGTAGCGCCATTAGATTCTTCCATACCTTGATATAGTCTCGAAAATTCGATACAGAACTCAATATGAAATTAGCGAGTTTGATTTGAGGGGTCTAACTTATCTAATTAAATGAGTTGGGTTAGAGTTGACTTATATAGTTTTATACGCATATCTCGATATGATCTGAACCCGATACACGACATAAGGACTCTTAATTTTTGATATGACATCCCAACACAAACTCAACACGAAATTAGAGAATTATAGTTGATGAGTCATACTCGTTTAATTAAATGATTCGGGTTATGATTGATTTATATAGTCTTATACTTATTATTTGACAAGATCTAAAACGAACACGAATTGACACCCTACCTTGATCAACATAGCAATAACCCCAAAAGATAAAATATAATAATAAAAAAGAAATATAAAGATTTTTTTTTTTTTTTGTGGGGGCATTAAAAACAAACAACCCTACATAGGAGGAGGGCGTCAAGCATTGGCTGGCTATCCAGCAGCCGGTGACACGTTATCATTATCGGTTTCCTGGTACAATGCCACGTGACAAATCGAGAAAACAAAATCGACGCCAACACGCAACGTTAAAGCACTCCTCCAAACCTCCATGGATGTTCGGTTTTACGAGTATCCGTAGACCTTCTTCAACAAATTCCCTATCTCTCTCTCGCACGGCGTCGTATCACGCTTCTTCAGAAATTGCTTTTTGATTTTTTTTTTTTGTCTATTTCTCCAAAATGAGCATGACCCAATTCGCTATGGTATGTTTCTCATCCTCTGGCTTAATTTCTATGGTTTTATTTTTCTTATTTGTTTAATGCTCTGTGGCTTTTCTTTGAATTAGGGCATTTGATGCTCGAATTGGGTCTTCTGGGCAGTGTTTATTTCTGCAATCATAGTGGATATTATTGTTAGGTTACGTAGTTTATGAGCCAAAATTCGTGAATTCGTAATTTGTTGTTGTTATGCTAATTTTACTGGGCTAGGTGGGGTGTTCTCTCCTTTAGTTTTAATTGGTAGTCCCAAGTAAAAATATTTTTTAAAATAGAAAACGATATCAGTACTAGAAAAGGAAAATAATACAAAATGGATTTTTTCTGGGATATGTGTTGGATTTGTATATTTGGAATATAGATGACTCAAAAAAAGGAAAAGGTTGAAATTTTGTTAAGCGAACGCCTGCCGTGTTTGGTGGTGAAGAATTGAGTTTCTATGAGTCTGACTGTGACTGAATGGAGATGTTGAGGTGGATGAGTGGGAATATAGTAATGGCTGGAATAACAAATAAGTGCATTTGTTATAATGTTTGGTTATGATTTTGCAATTGAGCTCTATGCTAAAAGCTTTTGGTCGCAGTTGAATTGGGTATGAAGTGTATATGAGGGTTTTTGTAGACATCGATCAATGGTGTCCTAACTTCAGAAAATTTTGGAAATTAATATCTTCTGATTAAATGCTTTATGTGTTGTGTATGTGTTTATATGTATTTAGTAGTTATTTATATTTTTGAGAATTGTCACACTGAAAACCTTGGTGAAATGAAGTTTACTATTTTTTTTCCCCATTTATAGCTGAGGAAAGCTTATGTGAGAAATACACAAACCATGGGTCAGAAAGTCTTTTGTTTTTTTTCTTCAGATTTATTTTGGTTATAGTGCTGGTCTGTATTATGTGTGAGGTGAGGAGTATTGTTTTTGTAAATTTTTTCTATGGTTCATGGCAAAGAATCAATATATTTCGAAGAACTAAGCATATCAAGCTGGATGTCCATTTTTATTGAAGATATAGTGATATGTAAGCTGGTGGCAACAATTGTATAAGTAGGTTTTTATTTTCATAGTACTATGAAAAGTCATTATGATTTATTCTTTAACTGAAATGACATGCGTCAAACTATAGTTCGGCTTGCGGAAGAGTGTTAGAGTACATATATAACACCATAGTCCCACTTTGGGAAGATGAATAGGCAACATAGAGTGGATGGATTATAAAGGCACCCATAGGTACTAAGTCCTACATTGATTCCTTATTGAATGAGACTGAGCTTTATAAGTGAATTTAGAAAGTTTCAATTATAATTTGATTAGTCATTTTGAAGTGATAGCGCAGATGTGGCTAGCGTTTTCCCTAAGTTATTACAACATATGTGAGATTTTGTTCTTATATAGGTTATTCGATCTAGTACTCAAATCAACTTATCTTAAGTAAGCATTATTCCGAATGAAATGAGGGTCAGTTCTATGGATGCTTGTCAACTAATCGGGTTCAACCACTTGTATTCTTTTCCACCATTTTATTCTATCCAAAATTATATTCTTAGTCGCCTTTTAATTTAACATATTATTCTTCACTACTTCTAACCATGTTATTTTAGGCCTCTCTTTACATCCTTTTCACTTTGAAATTTGAATGAAATCACTCTTTCCAATAGTGTATTAGTTGGTCTTTGTGGCACATACCCAAATTAGCTAATCAACTCCGATGCATCTTTTTCTCAAAAGGAGTTGCCTTTCTAGAAAAGCAGGATAAAAGCCCTCCGTATCTCTGTCCGACATTTGTCGAACAATAATATGGATTATACATGATTGATATGTGGCCATGAATTAAAAATATTTTTCGAATTTGATACATTTGGGACATGAATTAAAAATATTTCCACGGCACTCGAACCCCTCAATGTTCCTAAGAGAAACTAATAGAAAATGGAAAGCTACCATGAGGTGGGCTGTAGGTACCCAATATTAAAAGGTGGGCTCTAAGCCCATTTACCACATGATCTAAACAAATCTATGGAAGCAAATTTTGTTTAATGTGAAAATAAAAGTATGGTGTATTTCACACTTTTTTAAAACTTTGGATATTTATTTAAATTGATATTACGTATGTTAAAATTGTATCATATCCATGTTCTTTGTTGGTATACTTCATAGCTATCATTACTTTAAACGGATGGTGTCATTCCTTATTTTATATTTTCTAGTTTTTCCACAAATCCATCTTAACATTTTCATTTTGGCTATGCACATCTTATTCTTAACAGTCCAACATGTCTTAACTCTGAGTGTAGCGGGTGTTATATCTGTCTTGTAGAGTTTTCTCTACAACTTAATTAGTATTTTATGGTCATAATAATAGTTTTGGTTCACTTTTCCATTTCATCCACCTTGCTCTTATTCTATGGGTCACATCCTTCTCAATCTTCCACAGTGACTTGATTTATTTGTATATCTCTTGTGCCTTCCAATTTCATATGAGAATACATGCCAATTAACGCTCTCTCCCCCTGTATTTGCATTGACCAGGGCTTTTCCCCTTAGAGTTTACTTCAAGTTTTTGCATTGAAAATATACATGAATTTTGATATCCTTCCATTGCAAGTTATTGTGATTTTTCTGTCCTTTTCTTTTTCTCCATAATAAGTTATGTTCATGATCTCCCTTTCTTCTAGGTCTGCTTGTTGTTAGTACAACTTCTCCAGAATAATACAAATATGGTATTCTATTGGGAAATTTAATTCAATAATTTGCACGACTATTTTTTGTGCTTGTTCCAGCTAAATGATTAGAGATGTTCCAAATGTTTTGTGATTCGTATAGTTGTCTTATCATTCTCATGTATTGATGCTTCTCATCTACACGGGATTTTCCAACTTTTCTTTTTTTGCCATTGGTTTTGAATACATTTTTGAATTTTTTTTATTCTGTTTTATTTTGTACTCACCAACATGCAGGTTGAGGAATTGGCTTCCCTTGTTAGGGACAATCTTCGTTCCAAGCATCTTGTTCTCTCAGTGGAAGAGGGGTTGATCAACTTCCTTCAGGATGATACCAGGTATATTTATATAGCTTACCGGTATATCCTTTTGCTCTTAAAAGTTTGGGGCTTTGTCCCCTTTTTTCTTTCAACTTAATCATACGGCTTGAACTTCTTGCCTTGCATGTTTCTGTCCATTATACACCAGTAATAGATTAACCACAAAAGGCATCTCTCTCTCCCTCCCTCTTGTGCGTGTTTGCTTCCATACCTGTCTCAGAACTCTTGAGGGGGAGCAGATACTAGAGAAAATCTTGTAGTCTTGGTTGGTCAATTTTTACGTCTGTCTTATTGGCGGTATTGGTGATGTCATTTTTGTTGTTTCTGCACTCTATAGCTTGTTGTATGGGTTAAGATTTACTGAAGTTATGTGAAGCAGACCGTAGGGTGTGCTTTTGTTGAGAATACTGATAAGAACAATGCTGGCTTGCAGTTCAGATGGTGTCCTGGAGTTGGAACCCATGGACGCGTATAATCGTCTTCTCTTGCATCGTCTTGCAGAAATATTTGGGTATTTTTCTTTCAAATTTTTCCTGTTTGCTAAATGATTTATATTATTGTCTAGATGTTCATGTTGAAGTACATCTAAATTGATTGAGTACATATTTACCTCTCTCATCTACAGGTGTTTTGTAATATTGATGCGTGATTGATTTGTGCTAGGTTTGCCCACACATCTATTGGTGAAGGAGATGACCGGCACTTAGTTTTGGAGAGATGCTCAGATACATCAATGTATGTGAAATGCTCACATGATTATTTCTTGGAAATTTTCCATTTACATAGTCTTTTTTTTTGGATAAGTAAGTGAAAATATCATTAAAAGCGTAGACACCCCTAGGCCCTAAGTACACTGAGAGTATACAAAAGGAACACCAAAAAAGAAAAATCAAAGAAAACCCAACCAAAACCACCTGCAAACACCAAATGATCGAAACTACAACAAGGCACCCACAAACAAACACTCGCAAAAGACCCAAGGCTACATCACCTAGCCAAAACCACCCTCTTGCCTTTACCCCAGCTAGAATAGTCGCCTCTACCTTCAAAATTAATAGAGCAATCCAAATTTTTAAGCTCCCTCCTACCTTTCGGTTTGGAGGGAGAAGCCAGGACCTCCTGACGCTGTTCCTTATCAAGAACTGTCAAGAGCTCCATGAGCTTTTGCTCATTACCCCCACAAGAGATCCCAAGAAAGGGGAAGATCTTCTTTGCACATTGCAGAGTCTTGGAGTAACCGCCATCACCTGTAAGTTGATCTACACTAACACCATCACCAAACTCTCTCAAAAGCTGATCACCCAGTTCTGGAAATAGAGGAGTAGCCACCGACCATGACAAAAGCTGAGAAAGGGGAGGCTCTGGATTCACTGGAACCTGACCAACGGACCAAACATCAATCCTCAAGGAAGAAGGAATCTGAAAGGAATCAGATACCATACCCGGCAAAAACTGGGGGAAACACCCCACCAGCCTTGGCAGGAGCAAAAGAAAACCTTTAGCAATAACAGACCTTGCCGGAGTAGGCCCAACCTGACGGAGTACGACAGACAAAGTCGCGGGGACCAAACTAGACTCCACCAGAGTGCTTAGGTCGAACGCCGAAGGCAGAACCAGTGGAGCTCTAATCATCGACAAAGTCTCCGCAAGAAGACCAACATCCATCTTCGAATCCCTCATGGCCTTGGATTTACGATTATAGAACTTCAAAGGCTTCTGAGTTATACCCTTCTCTGCCAATGAGTAAAGGGGATTCTCACCTACTGGCGAGCGAGGCCTCGTTGATGACTGGCAGAGATCTGAAAGCTGCGACAAAGGCGGAGCAAACCCATCATACCAAAATCCACCAATCTTGATTGCCGTGTCTAGAGAAAAACGCCCGTCTGCCATAGCCTCTGCCTACACCTCCGAACCCGCACCAGAAACTGTTGGAAGGCCCGGGACCTGCATCATAACCAAATAAAGGCTCAGGGTCTGAGTCTATAGAACCTGCTTAAGACCCAAGGTCTGTGACTAAGATCGTAGAAATGAAACTCTTGTCATTGGGCTTGAACACCGACCGGCCAACCCCAACTTGCACACGAAATCCTTTCTTACAATTTTTGGGCTTCTGACCCATCTTCTGGCCCAGTATCTGACCCAGCCCAAGCGCCTCCATCCCTTCGACCGCACACCCAAGGGCCTGGATCACTTCCTTCTTGATCTGAACCAATTGGCTTTTTCATGATTGAAGGATTTGGATCCCTTCACGTCATCCTCTGCAACACATAGCGCTGAACCAGCTGAACCTCGAACAGAGCGGCGTTGAACACTAAGACTGTCTACTTTAGGAAGATTCTTGTCCAGCAGTCCAAACAACTCCTCTAGATCAAAGCAGTTCACTGCCGATCTTACCAACTTGATTTCTTCTTATACCCCCAACGGGAAGTGATCAAAGCCTCGCGCATGTACCGTCTGATCCAAAGACCTAATCTTCTTGACAGAAGAGCAACCCGCTGAGTGCACCACCTCCGCATATGTCGGAGTCTCACCTCCCAACCCAGACCCATCTTTCTTCCCCGACGAAGAGAGATCATTATACAGCGTGCCCAACATTATAGCGGATGAACCACCCATGGACTCGAAATATACCTTCATCTTGCTCATTTCAGCGGTAAAGCAGCTCCAACCCTGCCCTTCTTGACCCTCAGGTAACATAATGAGACCTCTTCGGCCACCCACTGCGTATACTGCTACCTCCAAAAACGTGCCCAACATGAGACATCTTCGCCCACCCATGGACTCGAAATATACCTTCATCTTGCTCATTTCAGCGGTAAAGCGGCTCCAACCTTGCCCTTCTCGACCCTCAGGTAACATAATGAGACCTCTTCGGCCACCCACCGCGTATACCGCTACCTCCAAAAACCGGCCAGACATATTCAAACCTCTCTGAACGATTGTCACTTTCGAATCCTCCCGAAATGACTTGATGAAACTTTAGAATTAGAGTTGCGCACTAACTCCTCCATCGTAGAAGACAACCCAAAACACAATGACCCAAAAATGCAACATGAGAAATACCTCTCCGCCTTTCCTCCAAACAAAGAACTGAGGACCCTTCCCCCACCGAAAGCTTGAGCTTTTTGGCCTCCACAGCAAAGTGACGTAAAAAGACCATCTCCAGCAGGACCACCCCAAACTGCACCTAGAACTACACCCTCAATGCTCCAGGACCTGAAGCACTGATACTCGAAAGGCTGAAGTTGAAAGCTAGCGTGACATGCCACCGCTAGGAAGGAAAAGCCAAAAAAAAAAACAACGGAAGGAAGAGGATCTCTGAGAGAGAAGGAGAAGAGGAAGATTGGCAGTGATCGAACCTAAATACTAGCAGAACACGCCTACACGAGCCATCACTAGCAAAGGGAGCGAGGGAGAGCGTAGAGAGGAGAGAGAAATTCTCACTTAGTGATGATGATTGTATCACATCAAAACAACAACATATCCCAGGTCAACATCACCCACCTCCAAATTGATAATCCGCTCTAATACCACCATATCCATTTACATATTGTC
>FXXK01000971.1:102954-180111 GCA_900184695.1 Betula pendula | reverse complement strand
TTAACATGCTATATCTTCTTATGCTTGAAGTATGGTATTCAGGCCTTTAGGTGAGAATGCATTTTTCTACCTCTGTGTTCTCATGCAGTCATGTTGTCTTAATATGAAAATACGTAATGCTATATCTTGCTATGCCTGAAGTTTGGCAATAAGGCCTTTTGGTTGGAACCTATTTTTCTACCAATTCTGATGCAATCATGTTGCTTGAATACGAACATACCTTTTACATTTCCTAATGCATTCCTACATTAAGACAAATATGTGGGGATTGGGTGCTTATACATAGTTGTAATGTGCTGCACAGTTAAAAAAATGTAACCAAAAGGATATTTTTCAGTACACGAATTTTAATGCAAGAAAAGATAGAACTAGAAAATGAATGAATTTGTTGAAGCTAAGTTGACATCAATCAGCTAAAAGATGAGAGTCATCTTCAAATAGTTTCAAAGACCAGCATTAAGAGTAGTGATATTTATTAAGTTGAACATGTTATAATGACCAGAAAACTCGACATGCACAAAAAGCAACCACCAAGTGCTTCTCCAGCCACTACACAAGTGCTTCTTTAAGTTTGCAACCACTACAACAAGCGTCTCCGGTGACTACCCCAACCACTAGAATACCAAACAAAGGTCACCGGTGCCAACACCACACAACTACCCTGAACCATTTAGCTTATCAAGGCACATATGAGGTACGAATAATCGTTATTCTCGCTACCTTGGAGAGAGAGACGCTGGCAAGGATGGTGTCAATCAACCAACATGGCTATGGTGATGACGACACTAGTGCCTCCAATCTCATGGTGCGGAAGAACAAAGCACGAGTGTCTAGTATAGAAAAAAAAGGGAAGAAGAAAAAAAGGGAGAAATGAATAGATGAGAGAAATGAGACTGAATGTAGAATCTATTTGCTATACACGATTATTGCAGTGCTTTGATACTATGTAACGGATTGAAATGGGAAGGAAGTTAGGGAATGTAATGGAGCTACAGATTCTACGTAACTCATTCCTCCGTTCATTAAATAGAAAAGCCAAATCGCAAGAATATTCTATACAGCTATAGGAGACAGCTCAATGGGACACCTGGCCTTCTTTTAGATGGTTTACATATTACTTCCTATACTCTTAGGAAGTTACTTATTATTCCTTAAATATTCATATATTCACTCTTAACAAGTTCTTTTTGAGAGGACTCATAAGGAAGTTGCGAGGTATAGTAAAATAGACGCCCATAATTAGGTTTGTTGAACTTGATAATGAATTAATGGAAGTTTTACAAATGTTCATTTTGGTGATTCGTTGAAGCAAAACTTCTGATATCTCAAGAATATTTTTGCCTTTTAAGGCTACATGTCACAAGTTCATTTCACAAATGAGTGTTAAGAAGAATGAGTTCAATTCTTCGTTGGAAACTAACATACCTTAGAGGGTTTATGGCAAGGGTCTTTGAAAATTAAGCAGTGTGCAACAGTCTAGGAGTCTAATAATAGATTAGCCGTGTGAGTGATCACACATAATTTGGTTTTATTTCTATTATTATCATTTGGGTTGTGAGAGATTAGTTGTTTCCACAATTGAAAAATGAAATCTGAAGGTACACAAATTTAATCATAACCTCAACACTGGCCAAGCAATTTGAGACATCAATTTTTGGTAACATGTTGAGAAAATCTATGAATTTTGACTTCTTTTTCAACTATAGCTAAAAATAGTGAAAATATTACATATGGTCTGAAAGAAAAACGTGTATTGACCAAGTGATATGAATAGTTTAATGGTTAGTATGGCATGATTTACTTATCAAAAAAAAAAAAAAAGAAAGAAGGAAAAACATGAATTGACATAAGCATAGTCTAGCTATTGGGGACTATAAGTGACCATTATGTTTCTTTTTGGTAAGTCTACCTAGTAGGCACTTGTAGTGCCCAGTTATGTTTTTTTTTTTTTGAATAACCTACATATTCGGATTGCAGACCTTCCATCCTTGTTAGCGATATTTTGTGGCAGTATGATGAGCATCAATCTCCAATAATGTCACACCAATTATTGAGGAAAACAGAAGCCTTCTCGGGTAAGCTTTTTATGTCCTTTTCTTGAAAGCATAATATGGTTTATTGCATTCAACCCTGCTATAGTGCTGCCATTATGTATCAGATATAATATCTATGATGCTGGCTAGTACTGAGTTGATTTTCTCTTGAAGCTATTGCTTGTGTTCTCTAGTTTAGAAAGCATATGTTAATATCTATATTGTCCTAAAAAGAATTTGAAGGTGTTAAAATGTTGTGATAACTAGTAGCAAGTTTGCAGCATTGTTTCCTTTTCGATTTTGTGAAATGCCTCAGCTTTGGTTGAACTCTTGCAATTATTCATCACTTTTATTAGAAGTTAGAATAATAATGCCTTTTACTATGTTATGAGGAACTTGGAACTACTGTACTTTATTGGTGTGGATGAATGCAACCTTTAGTGGCTCATGACAAATAATTCACTAGTTATTTGCATGTAGACACCTCATTTTTAACTGCTTGGTTGCTCGCTCTAGTGGGGTTCATGAGCTTGGAGCTAAACAAGAGAACCTTTTTAAAATCCAATTATGGTCAGCTTTGTCTTGGAAGACATGCTTTCTTTTCCTTTCTTTTATGCGCCTGAGCTTAATAACAAGAGGTCATAGTCTTACATTTTGTCAATCTTAGAGTACTAGCAGCAGTTTTCCTATAACCTATTCCCTTACCTAAATATAAGGGAAATCTAAAATAAATACAAAAAGTCATGCAACAGCTTTCCTATTGCTTTCCTAACCATTGGTAATGCTAAAGTGCTACCCAATGCATTGGGTAGCACTTTAGCTTCCCTATTCATTATTTTAACACAAAATATTTCTCTCTTCTCTTTTTGCTTTTCATTGGAGATTGTGTTGAGATTTTGTAAAAAATGTGAGAGTAGATAAGAAACTTGTATTTTGTAAATAACTGATATTTTAATGTTATGGAAAGATAAAGCTATTATGTAGTGTATTTGGATACGAAAGCAAAAAGTAATTTTGTTTTCTAAATTTAGGAAAAATCAAAGGAAAGCTGCTGCTAGTGCTATGTGGACATGAAAAAATTTATATGTTAGAAAATTGATGCGTATATGTAATAGTTTGACCTCTATATCCTTGTCTACCATTCTAGCAATAGACTGGCCCATGGAGAAAGTAAATGAGGAAGAATTATAATAAGAGAAAAATGTAAAATCAGTTCTTGTGGTTACACCTATGTGCAATAAGTTCCCTGTGGTATGCAAAAATAACAGATAAATTCCTGCACCCAACTTTTGTCCAGATTTTTTATGGAAACCATCAAACGTCATGTCAATACTAATCGAATTATGGCACGTGTCACCCATAATAAAAAATATATAAAAAATTTTAAATTTTTTTAACAAAGAACTGGAAGAGGGGGGGTGGTCGAGTGCCCCCTTTGGCCAAATGGGGGTTGGTTGAACCATCCCGAAGGCCATTGAGGCCCCAAATGGCCAGGGCGTAGTTCGAGCATATTTGGAGGTAGTTGAACCACTCCATGACCATTGGGATGGTTTGGCTTCCGCTTCAATTTTTTTTTTTTTTTTTTTTTTTGCCATTTGGGTTGGTTGAACCAACTACATGTATGCTCGGAGGAGGTGGGCAAACCCCCCAAATGGCCAAGTGGTGGTTTTAGCTCACCCCCTTAGGGGTGGTTCGGTCACCCCCCATTTAGCCAAAGGGGCGGCTCCACTAGCCCATCTTTCTTTTTTTTTTTTTTTATTATTATTGTGATTATTATTATTTTATAGTTTTATAGTTTTTATTATGGGTGACATATGTCATAATTTGATAGATGTTGACGTGATATTTGACAGTTTCCGTAAAAAAATATGGATGAAAGTTTGGTGCATGGACCTATTTGTTAGTTTTGCATACCACAATGAGCTCTCAGCAAATTTTTATATCATATGAAGCTTATTGCAAATGAGTGTAATCACATACCGATTATGCATTTTTCCCTCATAATAAACTAGTAGAATACCTCATCTTATATTCAACACACAGCAGGTTCAATAATATGGGTGGTCAAACATATTCTAGATTCCATTTCATGGAGCTATAATATAGTCTTTTGGCCATTGTTAATGAGACCTTGATTTTACTCAGAAGAAACTTTTTAGGAACCATTACGAGTTCAAAATTGAAGTGACTTAAGTCCCATTTTATCATTAAATTTATGTTCTAGAAACACTCGATGTTGTCAAATGACTAAATTTTGAGACCTAAACTTAATTTTGCATATTCTTCAGTGTTGAAGACAAAAATTCCCTCTGTTCAACATTCACTCGAGGAGAGAAAAGCAGCTTATTTGGCTGCTCGTGACCGAATTTTTTCAATGGATTTGGGTGAGTTTAATGAACCTGTCAAAGAGAAGCCACGAAGTGATCCTGTGGTTGCCCGCCGAATGATTGCACATGCCCTAGGTCACAGAATCAATCCACACAATCGGACTGCTACTCTTGGGGATTGCAAAGGGCATAGTGGGCAAACAGATGCACCAGATATTCAATGCAGGAACAAAGTTGAGCCTAAGTCACCCTTGGAAGGTTCTCAGAAGACTATTTCCCTGCCAGGCCAAAATATGAGTAAACTGAAAAGCAATGATAAAAATTCAAGTAGATCTTCACCAAGTAAAAGCAATATGCCCCAAAAACAAGCTGATAAGATTTCCCCCCATGTGAGCATATCACAGAATGAAAGCAGTGGGAATGGGGTTGATAAAGACTACAAAAGGGAGCATTTGGGAGCTGCAAAGAGGATGTTTGCTCATGCTTTGGGATTGCCGTCGGGGAAGGATGGTTTTATTTTAAAATGCAGTGATATAAAGCAGATTAACTGAGAAGAGCAGGGGCTGAGAAATCTTTGAATAGGAATTGGTTCTTTGCTTCCTTTGTCTCGCACTCGATATGCTTATGAATGTCCGCCTATGAATGTTGGATGAGCATGTATATATTAGAGTCCTTGCCGATATTTATTGTCCGAGACGGGTGGCAAAATTCTGAATGAGGTAGTGCAGCGGTTCACATCCTGAATGCTGATGACTTTACACAGCCCTTCACAAAAAGCTATCAATGAAAACGAAGTAGGAATGAAATCGTGAAGGCATGTTTGGTTGGAACTTGGATGTGATAATTTGCCCAACTCAGGCATATTGCAAGCCAGTCTGACTGCTCCTTTTAATGCCTCACTGTTGCTTCACTTCTATGCATATCTTTGGTGTTCTGTTCTCACCTCTGATTATCTTATGTAGGTCACATCTATAATAAATCTGGATTATTTCACAGCTTACTCAATAGATTGTTATGCTTGTATTTACTTTTAGCAATGAATTTTAGTTGTGCAGTAAATTCGTTGCTTTTGAGTGGATATAGAATAGATTGTGTTACGCATGGATATGAAATGAATTTGTTGTCATGGACCTGTTGCGGAATCAACTTGCGTACACACACACACTCAGACCACCTAACATATATATGTGCAGAAAACCATGAACGATACATACAGATTACAGAGGGGTAAACTCAATTAAATGTTAGTAAGTAAAGGATCAAGTTGTTAGAATTGAAGACAGTTGCCAAAACTTTCAGCATGTTAATTAAAGTCAAATGAAACGATAACCTGAGGAAAGGGTCGCCCATGCCGGAATCTACTTATAAATGAACCAGAATAGCGTATGCATGCCTGTTGGCAGCGCAAGCAGTACACTTTTAGAGCCTGTATCGGGCAGAAATCCGGACTTCCAAACAGAAAGTTCATACCTCGGTCTTTGCCTCACAAAACAACGCAAATCGCAAGTATAATTTTAGATTAAATCGTAGAAAATGTATTGTTTGAGAGTGCGTTTTTTAAAAATTGTAATTTGAAAACGTAAAAAAATTTGCTTTTTTCAAATTGCAAGCAAATTGATACATTTTAAAAAATGCATAATTTTAAAAAGTTAAAACTTGGATTTTACCGAATATTTAATTACGTTTTCAAATTGTTATTTTTAAATGAGTAATGCTAAAAACTACATTATCTGACAATTATCTAACAATGCTGATGTGGCAGTCTCAATTAACCCTCGAATTAGTCATTGTTATATATATATATATATATATCAAACCCAAACAAACCCAAAATCAGTAGCACTCAAGGAGCTTTAAATTAAACAAATTCAAACATAGAAATAAGATATAGCCAACGAGAAGGTCAAAAACAAGAGGAAGAAAGAGAACCCACTTCTCACATTGTTTGCTCTTTTCACTATCCATGAATCCAAATGGGCTCGCTGTCAGTACCATGAATATATGTGTACAGCGATGCTACTTCAACCACAAATAGCAACAGACGAACAAGAAATCTTTGAATAGAGGAAAAAAAAAAAAGGGCACACACAAGATTTAGACACATTCGGTACGTGAAATGACTATTTTATTAAGAAAAGAAATAACTATTAGTATGGATATAAGAAGGTGAACTATAATAGCTATTTTTATTCTTTAATTTGGTTGTAACATCGGAATAACTATTCCTATTATTTTGTTTGATACAACGTAATACTATGGAGAATAGAATCGTTATAAATTTCTTAAAATACCCTTATAATATAATTATAATTTACATTTTTAAGGACATTTTTTTCTTTATTTTTGAAACATAAACAGTTATTTTTGTCAAGTTCATGGCATTTTTTCAAGAATGTGCGTCCCATATAGTAATCAGCATACTGAACGTGTCCATTTTTTTCAAGAAGCTTACCAGTTAAACAATGTTTATCTTCCTGGCATCCATGGTTATCAAAACTGTTCAACAATTTTTTCAAGAAGAACGTGTCCCATATAGTAATCATCATACTGAACTCCAGATATATATAATACTACGCAAGTCACTTCATATCTCAGATGTATTTCCCAATTTAACATTTTTTTTTTTCAAGAATGTGCATTCAACAATGTTCATCTTAAAGAAGAATTTGTCTCTTCCTGGCATCCATGGTTATCAAAACAATTCGTATGAAAACTTTGTTCCTCTTTCCACCTATAACAAAGCAAGATCATCATATTATGATAAACTCAGTATAAGGCATACTCTATTTATACAAATTGGCAACAATTTCTAAAATTGATATCCCAAAATACTCAATAAAACAAAAATTTGCACCGTTTTTAATTAAAAAATGAACAGAGAAAATTGAACAATTCTCAATAAAACACAAAATCAAAGACAAAATCACTAAAAGCTCACCAAACATCTTAGCCATCCTAAAATAAAATAGCACCAATTCTTAATTAAAAAATTTAAACATTAATGCAAACTAAAAATATCCAACTTTCAACAATTACACATGCCCCATTAATAATTCCACACACTAATTCTTCCTTTTCATCATCTAGAATGCTAAAGAATAGATCAATTACTTCAAGCTGACAAACAATCAATCTTGATGCTTTGATACGCTCCTTAATGTTAGGACCAATTATTTTTGATAGCTCCGCATTAATTTTTGATTTATTCTTATATGATGTTGTCCTAGTAACTACCTTGCTAAGAATATCTGATACAGTAATCAAATTCGTTACAAGCAGGTTTCCAACTTCTACCATTATGTGTGGACCATAGACAATGCAAAGATCCATATATAATGGAAAATATTTGTTTCTAAAAGCAGCTGCCCCTTTAGGACTCTACAAGACCATCAAATAAGATAATATCTATTAAATATTTTATGCACACAATGATAGAGATAAGATTATGGTGAGATAGGTTGAGTTGGAATTCTATTCCAACTCTTAGGATTAGATTATTTAAAACTAGGATTAGAGTTTATTTGAAATCTTATCATTTTAGGTGTTATCCAATTGTAGTCTATTTAAAGACCATCTTGTTGTTAATCAAATAATTAGAACAAGTATTTGGCAAATTGTGGTATTCTCCCACCCTGAATGGAGTTTTGTGGTATCTCCTACCCGAAAGGAGCTTTTGCAATCTCCTACCCGAAAAGAGCTATATTTATTTCACCCAAACAACACTCTCTAAATAATGTGGGCTCTCATCAATTGGTATCAGAGTTAATCACAATGTCTAGTATTGGATCGAAAGGGTTGCGGCTTTATGTTTGAGTCACGAAGGGGGTGACTAATAGGCTGGATTAAAAATGTGGAATTTGGAGAGGTATGTGAACTTCGTAACATGCGACCCGGGGCCTTGTTTTGTGGATTATGGGCAGTGAATGTAGTGGGTGAGGAACTGAGATTTTTCAAGTTTTTGGTTTTGGGGGTGGGTTCTGGAATGGGTGCTATTCAACCTGGCTCTCATACCAATTGATGGGAACCCACACAGTTGAGGGGGTTGTTTGGGTGATCTCATGGAACGTTCGATGATGAGACTCAAACGTTTGATGGAAACCCTAGAACCGTTGGGTAATAATACATCAAATGTTTGATGTCGTATATAGAACATTTGATGAACCTAAAAACTCAACAGTTCTTTACCAGATATTCTACCTCTATAAATAAGACTCATACCCCTCCATTTCATTGTTAACCTTCGACTTGAAGCTTAGAGAATGTTTGTGAGTGTGTGAGGAAGAGTGTTTGGAGAAGGAGAAAGCTTTTGGGCTGTAGAGGTATTTATCTTTGCCTAGTTCGTTTCTTTGTTGTTACCTTGTTTAGATCTTGTTGTGTCTTAGTTTCTGAGTTGTTTAGCATAAGCTTGATCATTTGGAGTTTAAGTTGGTTTTGTGTAGGTTTAAAGAGTTTAACACTTCAAATCTCGTTTTTGAAGTATGAAACCCCTTATTTCCTCTGGTTAGAACTTGGGGAGGCTTTATAAGGTGTTAGAATCCAGAAAGGACCGAGATTCTGGCATGAAATGAGTTTCTGAACTTCATCAATCGTTCGACCCTCCTGGTTAAATGTTCGATGCTCGAACACAATGTCCTTTTAGGTTATGATTCATGGGTATATTATTTCGAAATTAGAGACTAGTGTAAGTGTTTTATTATGGATTAATGATGATTTTAGAGTTAAAAAGTTAGAGTTTTATCGATGCTTTAACTATTTCGTTCTTCATATTATTTAAGAGTAGATCTATTACCTTTTGAGGTATTGATGGGTAGATCCTTTGTATTTTTGAAGTATGGTAATGAGGCTTTGTCTTTTAAAAGAATCTTTAGGCCTTTGATAAAAGATATGGAGTCTTACATTTTGGATGGTACTTTGGGGACTAAGTTATGCTTAGGATAATGTAAGAGATTATTTTAGGCCTTAGAATGTGTTAGATGGGTTAAAGTATGACATTTGGAGTTTTAGAGTTTCCATCGACCAAACGTTCAATAATTCTACCAAACGTTCGATGGTTGTGTAGAGAGTCTAAGTTGTTCGGTTTAAAGTTTAGGTTCTAAGGTGAGTTTTAAGTGGGATATTTTTAATTAAGGAATTATGTGACACGGATGTAGGGTTTTGTAATTTCAAGGAAACGATCGCGAGAATAAAACAGATACGCGACAGTGAGAACCGAAAGGGGACTTTAAGCAATCAAGGTAAACTGACTATCTTGTGCAAATATTTTTATAATAATAACTCGGCACACTTTATATAATCTTTTTAAAAGAAAACCCCGGGTTATTTCTTGAGCATTTTTTAAATAAATAATGTTTTATGCATGAAAAGTGTGACTTGGATATTTTTTACAAATATTAACTCAAATAATACACATTTAAATATTGTGTTATTATGCATACATGAAATGAGTTGCTTATATAGATATGTGTAAAGAGAGAAATTGATGATGAATGGTGATATCAGTACCATGTGTATGTGATTTAATAACTTTGTGGCAGTGCAACACACCCTTGGTTGGGTGTGGCCACACCAGCCGATAGCCCTAAGTAAAGGGGGTTAGGCTGACAGGGTTTCGTAAGGAGGGAACATACGGACCAGTCCTTGCCGAAAGGTAATGTGAAGGACAAAACACAACCTTACTTTGAGAGTTAAATAGAGTTAGGATGTTTATATGAAGTTAATTTATATAATTTAAATAAGTTTGCAAAAAGAAATGATTTCTTTGACTCAATACTTTTATTTGCATATAAACTGTTCACAGTCATACAATGGCATCAGATTACTTGCTTACTAAGTGGTGAACGTAGCCCTTACTTTCTCCACCTGTAAAACATCTATGTTGTAAAACATAAATCTTTTACAGTGTAGCCAGCTAGGTCTTTGAGGTATAAGGATCATGACGCGGATGCAACCATTTTGAGTTATGATTTGGATTTGGTAACACTTGAGGACACATTGCAGATTTCGGAGATCACTTATGATAAATAGTACTATTGAGTGACACTGTAGACTTAGTGTTTTGAGCTGTATTTCTATATAGAGGTTTAGTATATAAATATTTTATAGTGATGATGTGTATATTATAGAGGTTTCAGTTTTTGTTATAATTCTTAGTAAATGCTCTGGTTGTAATTTGTAATGTTGATAGAAATATTATGGATTTCCGCTACATAGTATCCTCTTTTGAGGAGTAAAGATTCCTTAGTCTTTTTCTGGATGGGATGAGACTGGAAGGCGAACCGCAAAATTAATTACAAATTAATTAATTTTCTCGGGGCGTTACATTAACTATCCACTATCACTATTCCATTTAAATATTATTTTTCATATATTTCTTTATTCTTTTTCAAACATTTATATTTTTTGAATGTGTGTCTTTTACCAACGGTTATATTTTTGAATATTTGTCTTATTCTAACGGTTATATTTTTAAAAATTTATATTTTTCCTAAAAATTTGTGATTAAAAAAAAACATTTCGAAGATTATTTATTATTATTATTATTTTATTATTATATTATTATTATTATTATTATGTGAATTTCGTTATCGTTAGGGTTGTTTTCTACTAAATTAACAAAAAAAACTTAGAAGATTCTTCTAAGTTTGATGAGTGACAACATTGTGCAGAGCGGCTGAGGGGAGAAGATATGGGAGAGGAAGGAAGAAGAAAAAGAAAAAGGGGAGCCGTGCGTGGGAAAGAAAAGGGGAAGAAAAAAAATAGAAAAGAGAGAGAAAATATTAATTTTTTAAGGTTTGATGAGTGAAGTTGATGAGTACTGTTCACTCATCAAATTTTTTGGGTGGTTTTATTGAGGCTATTAGGGAAGGGTTTTCATGCTTTTAGTTAAATTTACTCAACAAAATAGCCAAAAAATGCTATTTTGTTGAGTCCACTAGGAGTGTTCTTAAGGGTTGTTTCAGCCTGTTATGGGCCTAATAAGCTACTGTGTTTTAGAAAGTAATTGTCTGCTAGACTTTTTGTTTTAGACGTTATTTGTAGTAGGTGGTTAACTTGTTAAGTTTTTACTTTTTCTTTTAGCATATAACGTGTAGTGGATGGTTATGTGTTTAGTGGGTTAGTGGTTATTCTTACTGTCAATGGGTTAGTAGGCAATAGATATTTAGGGGCATCAGTTATTTGAATCCTCTGCATTTAAATTCAGCATTATCAATAGAATGAGTATCAAAGTATTTACCATCTAAAGCCATCCGTGTAAGGGTGTACAACTGGTTGTGGTTATTCCCTACAAACCATAATCGTAACCGGGATCCTCGATTATTCCATTTTTAATAATCGCAACCACAACTGGTAAACCGATTGTGGTTGTCATTAACCAGTTTTCAAATAATGGGTCTTTTGGACCCTCTTTTAATTTTTTGGACATCTTTTTGAGTTATTTTAAACTCACTTTTTGGTTATTTTTCGAACTATTTTATACTCCCATAAAATAGAAATGACATAAACACATGAAAAAAAAAAAACATATGTATATATATATAAACTCATTACCTGATTATTAACCATTTTTTCCAAAACCTATAACCGGTAACTGCAATCGGCCTAGGCGGTTATCTGGTTGTGGTTATTTCCGCTTTTTTGGTTATCTAGTTATAAGCGGTTAATAACTGCCCCGCTTGTACACTCCTAACCATGAGCTTATAGCCATGTGCTAGAGGAAGGATTGGCCCCTTAAAGTGCCAAGTGGTTTCTTTATTGCTTTAATTTACCGATTATTATTCTCAAATATCTACGTCCATTACAAGTGGTATCAGAGCTAGGTTCAATCGGCCTAGGCGGTTATCCGGTTGTGGTTATTTCCGTTTTTTTGATTATCCAGTTATAAGCGGTTAATAACTGCCCCGCTTGTACACTCCTAACCATGAGCTTATAGCCATGTGCTAGAGGAGGGATTGGCCCCTTAAAGTGCCAAGTGGTTTCTTTATTGCTTTAATTTACCGATTATTATTCTCAAATATCTACGTCCATTACAAGTGGTATCAGAGTTAGGTTCCCGCGCTATTGATGACCTCAAAAATGCATTGTACAACCTCAAAATTGCATTGGAGGAGAATTCAAGGCAAATGAGAGCAAGTTTTAATTGAGTAGAAGGAACCCTAAAGCACATGGAAATGATAGAAGTGGAGAGTAACGAATATGATAAAGTGCCTGAAGCAGAAATGATAGAATTGGAAAGCAACAAATATGATGAAGTGCACAAAGAATCCAATATAATCATTGTTTCTGCCGGTCAAGGAGATGGGTTCTTGTTCTTGGTATATCAATTGGAAAATCCTGAAACAGTTTTGGAAGATTCTAGATGATCCAGACATTGAAGATGACAAGAAGCTCAAGAATGAAAAGAAGCTTGTTAAACCAACCAGTGGAGACAATGAGTTTTATGATGAGCAAGGATCTACTTCTTTACCACTTGCAATCACACGTGTGGAATGGTCCATATCTTGGGCTGAATTTGGTTAGAAATGGTTTCCATTCATACTATACCTTGTGGGCAAAGTGCTTTAAAGGGGTGGAGTTTGTTATGGGCCTAATATTAAGCTAATGTGTTTTAGAAGTAGTTGTGTGCTACACTTTAGTTTTAGACATGATTTGTAGTAGGTGATTAACTTGTTAAAATTTTACTCTTTGTTTTATCATGTAACGTGTAGTGGGTAGTTAAGTGGGTTAGTAGGCAACAATTATTTAGGGGAAGCAGTTATTTGAATCCTTTGTATTTAAATTCAGCATTATCAATAGAGTGGGTATCAAAGTATTTACCATCTAAAGCCGTGAGCTTATAGCTATGTCCTAGAGGAAGGATTGACCCATTGAAGTGTCAAGTGGTTTCTTTATTGCTTTAATTTACCAATTATTATTCTCAAATATCTAAGTCCATTACACGGTCACCCCAGTTTGAACACTTGGAGATGGCCGAATCACCTACATTTGGACACTTGAGGGTGGCCGAGTCACTCCCTTGGTCAAATGTGGGTGGCTCAGGCCCTTGGGGGTCAAAGAGGTGGCAAGCCACCCCCATTTCGGCCAGATGGGGGTGGCTCGACCACCCCCAAATGGCCCATACGGCCACCTTTTTTTTTGTTCTCTTTTTCTTTATGTTATTTTTACGGTGAATTGTCAGTTAAAGGAAAGAGGGGAAAGAATATCATATAATTAGCAGGTCTGGTACAGGTATAAAAAATAATATTATATATATAAAGAATTTGTGCGGAGCCTAAGTAGGTTTTTGGTTTCCTTCTCACATTAGTCTTAAAATGTTTTGTAAAATCACACTTTTTAAGAAAATGGTTTTGTATTTGCGTTTATAAGCTTGATATTTTAAGTTAAGCTTTCTTGTTAATTACATTATCATCGTTCAATAACTCTTTTAGCCATCTTTAATATTGTAATTACAACTAACCATTTGAGTTATTAGATATTCATCTCTATTATGTCCTAGTATTTTAAAGGAATCATAATTTCAAGTCACACGAACATGAGAGATTATCCACACGGGAAAAAAAAAAAATTGTAGTTTCCTTTTAGTTTATTCATCTACAAGATAACAAGAATTATTTTTCCATATAATATCATTTTAAAAGAAAAGACAATAATCTACATATGGAAGATGGTGATGGTTAGATGTGTTATTTGTTTTTATAGTTAATATTGTGGCTTATTAGTCTGCAGATAAAATGACAAATTTATGATGCCCTAGGAATGACATAAACATACATGACTTATCTAGGAGATGGTGAACTTTGAAGGATTTAAAGAGGAAAAGAAGACCGACTGAAGTTCACCATATTATCATGTCAAAATTGAATTTATTAATTCATCTATATTTTTGTGAGTTTGTTGTATTTGTATTTTTCTAACATCAACCACAAGTCATCAAAATTACTTTTTGATGACTCTTTTGCGTAATATCAATAGATTTGTTTTTTTCTATCAATAATCTAACCCTTTTATGTTATTTGTAATTTATCTAGACTATACCAAAGAAAATAATTAACTAATGTAACTGTAATGCCCCAAAATATTTAAAAGAATTAAAAAATGTATATATTACTATATATATATATATAAAAAAGAAAAAACAACCATCAAACGTTCGATGAACAGTATAATCACGTTTTCTGCAACCTGTGCGTGCACAGATAGGTGTTAGTACAGTACATCAAACGTTCGATACTTTTATCGAACGTTCGATAAAATTTTATGGAATATTGAATGCTTTAATCAAATGTTCGAGGAGAAATCCTAGAACCACTAGGTAATAGTACATTAAACGTTCGATATTGTACATCAAACGTTTGATTATATCTCAAAATGGATTTTTCGTAAGAGACCAGCAACTCACCCCATTTCCCTATAAAAATATACTCTACCCTTATACAAAATTCACAATTTCTCGTCCAGAAACTCCAAAAAACCCATTTTAAAGGCTTAGACGATGATTTTTTAAGGAAATTTTCATTTAAAGAAGATTATCTTCTCTAAATGTAACCTTCAAATCCCTACTTCTACTTATGTTGTATTTTATTATTTTACGTAAGTTATAACCATGTTTTGTTTTCAAAGTGTGTTATAAGGATTTAAAAGCTTTTGTGTTAACTTTTCAAATAGTTTTGATAAAATTGATGAGTTTGTGTTTTATCTCTTAAAATATATATTTACTATGTTCCTTGACACTACTTTAAGTCTATGTATAGTCGTAGTTAGGTTTAGTAGAATTTTTTAAACATTCATGCATTCGAACATTGTACTGTTCTTGATTGAACGTTCGATAATTGTGTCAAACGTTTAATGATGACCAGAAATGCCCAAATTAGGATTTTTAAGACAAATAGCACACATACCTCACGATTAGCAAGTGATTGTGTTCTTAGTATATTGTTGGGTTATTTTCCAGTTAACGGGGATATAAGATGTCTGAGGTATCAGATGAGTAGTCGAAGTAAGTAAATAACTGTGTATGAAACTGCAAATATAAGAGTGCGATATGTCAGATAACTGAGCATGTTCCTCTTTATAATTAAGTTTACCGCTTTGATAACACGACGTTATTTGCTTATTTAAATACTCTTACTTTTGGAATAAATGAATAATATCTGCATAGTAAGGTTATGGTATATCAGTACATGCGGTAGAACTGACATGATCTTACTATTAATACAGTTGATTCTATGGTCAAATGTTTTTTTAAATTTTTTTTTTTTTATGAAGAGGGACTTGGATCTAAAGGTTAAGAGTTTGTGACCACACATCATTCTTTGAGTGGGGTCACCGTTACAGCTTTGCTAGTCAGTATGGGCCACCTGAGATTGGACTTGATCGGATTGCTAGTATAAGACGATATATTTGTGTAATGTCTGAGGCACCAAAATTGTACCAAAAGTCTTTTTGGACGCGCAAACTCTGTTGAGAGGGGGTAATGTCCCGAGTAAACCATATTATTAATATATAACTATTTATATTATAGCATATTTCGCGCATTAAAATACAAAGGTTTAATTGCTGAAATTATGCTACTCTTTTTAAAAACCAAACGTCATTTTTACCAATTGATAAATCGGGGATTGAATTCACTATTTGTAAAAATATTATGTTTAAATCATTTTTCATAACATTGTACGTCACCCCTTTTTCCTTAAATTAATTTGCCTATCAAGTTAGTCGACTTACTCAGTTATTTCTTTCTCTCCCTGTAAAATACTCCAGTATTTTACAAACCCTCAAAGATTTGACTGCTTGGGAGTCTCACCAGAATTATAATATCGAGACAGCAGTTGATATACTCAAGTTTGATTTTCTAGATGTAAAGTTCTGCGCCCTTATTTATTGATGATATAATTGTTTATTACTTATGCACTTAGATCAATTATTCCGCTGTTTACTCTGATAAATGCTCAAGTAGGGAGTTCAGTCAATTACTAGTTAATCGATTTGGATACCCTATGGAAAATTACCCCGGATTAACCACATTCGAATCAATTAATCATGTGTATATGGTAATCCTCAAACCGATATTTTACATATTCTCTTTTCACAAAGATAATAAAGGTATTCCTGAGTCTAAATTTTGACAGTTAAGGCTGAAAGGCAAACTATAAATTTAATTACAAGTTAGTTAAATTATTGAAGCGTTACAGTAACATGATATGGTTGCTCATGACTTATTAAATATAAAATGAGCTTGAGATGAAAACATGGATGTTACTCTTTTTTTTTTTTCCTCTCTAATTAAAAAGGCAGAAGGGGGCAACCAACGCGTTACTATGGTAGCACCTACCTACTGACGACTGGAACCACATGCGTTCCTTCAAGACTAATTGAGCCTTGGCCTGAGCCAACCTCACCAGGATATCAGTGGATTCCTAAGGCGGCTGATACTATTCACGCTTATGTGAGTGATTCTCCATTGTAGAAAGTCGAACTCATATCCTAGTACATGCCCGGATTTCATGGAAATTTTCTTAAGACTACTAAACCACTGCCACTGGTGGTTTATTATTTCTGAAATGTTGACTTTAAAAAAAAAAAAAAAAACTTACAAGAACATAAAACACAATTTTGCTGAATTAGGATAGTAATTATATATAGGGGTGTATAAGCGGTTGTAGTTGCAGTTATTTTTTTTTAATCGCATATGTTTTACGTGGTTACCACTTTTAAGTAACCACTACCGCACTACTAAGGCCTGTAACTGGCGGTTATTGAAAACCAAAAAGCAATCAGCTAACCATTTGTCAAGTATTTGGGCTTTTGGGCCTCTTTAAGTGTTTTGAACTTCTTTTTAAGGCTTATTTTAGACTCTAATATTTCATAGAACCGTTAATTGCAGCCGATTGGATCCGGGTTCCATTGTGTTTCCAATATTTCGTTACTGCAGGAATTACTTGCATCAGTGGGGTCCTTGGAGTTACCTTGTCCAATATTCTCATGACAAAATGACATGAGAATATAGTGAGTTTCTCATCCAACATTCTTTTATTGCAATGCAATGCTAGGATATCTTCAGTTGCCAACTTTTAGGGGAATCCCGTAACAATATTTAATATATATGATTGATTCTTGTATTAACAATCATAGAACACAGGAAACACAAGTGTTTTGGTATTAAACATCCAAACAAACAAGGTCAGTTTGCTTTATTATTATTTTTAATTAAATTTAATATATTATAGGAAGGACAGAAATTTCCTACAAACTGGTTTGTAGAAAACTCCTACAAACCAGCCTCTAAAAGTGACATGTGTCCTTTAAGCATGTGAGAAGCATATGATTTTTTATTAAGATGCTATTAAAAAAACATATGGGCAACACATGCTATTAAAAAAATATGTGCTTCTCACATGTTAAGGACACATGTCACTTTTAGAGGTTGGTTGTAGGAAATTTCTGTCCATATATATATATATATATATATATATATATAATATATATATAAGGATAGGCAGTTAGTGGTTATTAACCGCTTCTGTCTACTCTTAAAATTACTAACTGAAACTACTTTAAGCAGTTCTGTAGTTGCAGTTATTAGTGGTTAACTACTGTCCCGCTTGTACCCTAATCACAGTGTCTAAACATAAGAAAATGTAGTGAGCTGGTGTGGCAGAATGTGGGAGAAGAAAAAAAAACAGTTTGCTGGACAGTCTGGTAGAAGGGACCCATGGTGCATGTATGCAGTGACTCTGAGATGGGAGGCACACTACTAACAGTTGTTATGCAGATTGAAGCACGGTTGATATTTGACACCCTTTAGATAACTTTGAATCCCAAATCATCTTTGTTTTTTGCGGTTCTTCTTCGGTCTCCCTATTTGCAAATTCTGTACAAAATTTTTCTTCATTTTGCACTAGTAAATACAATTAATATCAGGGCTTATTTTGAGCTCCGAGATAATATTCATTAGCAAAAACCCATTTTTTTAGTAGCAATTGCTAAATGTTAGTATACCTGAACTTCTAGGACCAAAAAAAAAAAAATTCTTTGGTGACCTTTCCCCCAAAAGAGATTATTGAATATGAACAAGGGGCAAGTGCTCTTTCTTTTTCTTAACAACTACTTTTTATATGAAAATGATTGTAGTTTAATTTACCTTTGTACAGTTGTGCCACCGATGGTTATTAATCTTTTTCTTTATAATTGTTGGAGTCAAGTCACCTAGGTCTTTGAACAACTTCTACCAAACCCCTATCTTCTCTCTCTCTCTCTCTCTCTCTCTCTCCTAATGGCATGCATTTTTTTTCTACCAGATGTCCTTCAAACATCTAATGTACGTGTACGTTCCTGAAAACCTAGTTCATACCGAGTTGTTTTAGGGAAGATATAGCAATGTTGCCATAAGTGAGCTGATACTCCCATCTAAGAAACAGCATATTAAAAGTAGAAGGAAATGAACAATCACCATAACCCAAGCGAACATATATTAATGGTTCCTTTTCTGCCCTTCCCCTTGCCCCCCCTTCTTTCCCTACATAGATGTACAACAAAAATCTGATACAATTACAAGGAAGAAATCATGTTACATGCTGCAGGGTCTCTTCCTTCTGCAATTACAATAGTCAATAAACAAGATCAATTCTGTAGCCCATCCATGAATGTTACCAAATTAAAAGGCAACAGCCACAACAATCATATCAAGGAAACGTCCTCCTGAAAAACATCACATGGATAAGTACATGGAGTGATCCCCTCCTTTCTCAAGCCACTCTTCAAACCTTCACCAAGCAGTGGCTTAGGATATGACAAGCTTAAGTATGGACTTTTCAGTTATGCGAGGTCTGTATGTAGGAAGGTCATCTGATGAATACTCCCATAAATTTTTACTTCCCAAGGTTAATCGTGCATATAAAATTCCACGCATTCTTGGGTGAATTCAACAGAATTCCGAGTAATGTGGAGTGACAAGGACTCCTACTTGCTTAAATGCTCTATGTTTTGCTGTGTGTTACAGGAGATGATGACTTTGTAGCCAAAGCATGAAGCGAAGATTGCGCAGCTAGGAGCTTTTCCCTCAGCATGACATTGTACTCGTACAAACTTGTGAGATTCTTCTGGATATCAGACATATCCATTTCAGAACCAGCTTTAAACTCTGCAACGGAAAAGCAACAGATTAATGTGTACTGACCAATCAGAAGTGACATGAGCTAGTAAACACAATCCTCATGAAAGATTTTGTAGAATCACTAGTGTTGCTTCACCAACATAGATAACTCTATCTATTAGACAATATAAAGTCTTTCAATAAATAATTTCATGCGTAGTTTGGGTGCACATATACTGCATCCATTTATATACCACTAAAATGCATAACCTACTTTCCTTAGGGAAAAAAAAAAAAAAGAAAGAAAGAAAGAAAGAGAAGCATAACCTACAGCACAACGCAAAATAGAGATACACCCTAAGAAGTGACTATTGAAAAGCATAGCCTACTGCATTGTTCAAGATACTACTAGCTTATCATGGTGTTAACACTGCAATTTGTCAATTATTTTAGGCCTATCAAGTCCTCAATACCCATAACCCATCCACAGAAATACCCTTAGAAGTGACAACTATAAAGCATAACCCACTTGAATGTATAAGATTTAAAAACAATTCTTCAAGGCTACAGTACTGTAGCATATCTGTATAACACAACAATGGCAGTGTATAGATTGAACTATATGGTCCCACACTCTTTTATCTAAAAGAGAATTTTTTGTTTTTTGCTGGACACTGTTTCCAAATTTATAGGAGTGAATGAGTAGGACGAAATATGCCATAATCAAGATCTCCACCTTAAACCAAAACCAAAATGCCCCAATTGCTAAATTGGGAAATCCCACTGGACATAATTATAGGCTTTTTTTTTTTTTCAAAATCAATCTTAAGCAATGCTACTGAAGCCCCAATCTTTAACTTTGGATCAACACATTCATTCCACAATCAATGAATTTAAGAACCCACCTCTTGGTGAAAGCACATCGAGGACAAAAGAGGAAAAACATAATCAAGCCTAGTAGTAGGTAAAATCTTCGCAGCAACATCATAGAGATTTCCACTGTGCTCATAGGAATATCAAGAGCACTTAGTTTCTTACAAAATCGAAACAAAGTAGAATCAAAACATCTTCAAAACCTCTCATATTGCAACACTTCACCCAACCAAAAAGCATGCTCAACTTTTTGGTATTAGGTAAAACCTAGATACCCTAGGCGTATCCCTAACCCAGGTATCAGGTAAGACGCAGAGTGTTAGCATGAGGAGTTGGACTAGGGCCTTCCAACTGAAATTCTACTTCCTTGTTAACTCACCCACCCTCAGCAGGCTTCTTAATACAATTTTTCTCTACCAAATTTGGAAGGACTGCCAAAGCAACAAGCATAAATTGGACAAGCCAATGACAATTTCGTTGGGATTAAGGCCTAATTGAGTTGAGTTTTCAACCAAACTTATGTAAGTTATTCCTCCTGTTCATAAAAACCTTTTCTACAAAACATAGCTCAGATCTACAAGGGTATACAGATAATCACAATATACTGAATTTTTGCAATGGAAAAACATGAGAAGATATCAAAAACAGCCAGTTTACCCCAAATTTCTCCTTCAAACTACACATGCTAACAAAAATAATCAGGACTTGAAAAAGTAAGAGAAGGCTGACCAAAACTATAATAATTAGTTTTTACCTAGTGTAGGTGGCAGGGGAATGATATTATCATCTGCAACCAAAACTTGAGGCTGGGAGGAACCTCCCTCACATAAACCAATAGAATGCTGTTTCCCATTATTTGTAGAGTCATGAACTTCACATTTTTCAGGCTGGAGAATATAAGCATGAAAGATAAGCATCAGACACATGCCTCAGATCAATATAATTTCCCCTCAAATCAAAACGTGGAAAACAAATCCGAACCAAATGTATTAACTACATGGCCCAGATTGTGAAACATATGATGCTCTAAGGAAAAGCATTCAATGTGCTATTAACAGCAATACCCATTGGCATTGGTGCCTATCCTTATTGAGTAGATATTTGGAATAATCAATTTAGCTTAATATTTCAACTTCCAAGCATGGATCCAGAATGATTTGCCAGTTATTCCTTCTTCTAATTGTCAATGCTAAAGTACAAAAACATGTACTGTTGTTATTATCTTTATTATTATTTTTAAAATTTTGACGACATAACCATGATTGTCAACAACAAACCCCCCACCCCCCACCCCCCCCCCAAAAAAAAAACCTCTGTTCCCTGCATTGTTCTCCATGCAGGGTGCCACCTTCATACTAAATGATTCAAGGACCTCACTCTTGGGATCAGAAGTATTTTTCTGGACAGATCTGAACAGCTTTTCAAGCAAACAGGAGCCCATATAAGTCCCAGTTGTCTGTCATCCGAAGCATCTCCAGCAATAGGCAGACATAGAGTCCATACATCTTATTTTGGCTGCCTATTTTTGCCCAAATGGGGAAAGATGACAATACTTAAGCAAGAAGCCAACCATCAAGAGTAACTATTGGTAGAAACTATTGGGAGACTACTTTAAGATGCTGGATATTCTGTGTCAACTTAGGGTTAATAGAATCAGAATATGCAAAATGGGAAAAAGCATGTCCGGTATTCTATACAAAATTGAAGAATCCCCAAATAAATGAAAAGCAAAACCTCGGAAGTGTTTTCAAAACATAAAAGAAACAAAACAAAAAAAAGCAAAAATTACAAGTGGCCGCGAGACCGCCTTCTCTCTCAAGTTGCGGGTGGCCGCGCAGCCACCCCTTCTCTTTCGCTGGGGTGGCCAAGAAGCCACCTTTGTCCTATTCGGGTGGCCACACAACCACCCCTCTCCTTCGTTGAGGGTGGCCAAGCAATCATCTCCTCTCCTTTGTTAAGGGGTGGCCATGCGGGCAACTCTGTCTTGTTGAGGGTGGTCATGACCACCTCTCCTCCGTTGGAAGTGGCCCCGACAGTCACCTCTCTATTAATTTAATGTTTTTTATTTTTTTTTTCTCTATTCTTTGTAATGTTTTTATTGTGTAAGAAACAAGTCAGCCTCCATACATAAAAAAAAAAAAGCGTGTGTTTTCTCAAAATATTCCAATAGGAAGGTGTGGGAAGTTTTCTCAAATGTGTTTTGTGTTTTGAATTTTTTTTTTTTTTTAAAAGTGTTTCATTTGGTAACTATTTTTTGAAAAGTGTTTCAATTTCGAAAAGAGAAAAGACTTCAAACATTTTTTTTTGATAAGTGAGAAAAGACTTCAAACATATTAACAAACATAACCATAGTCATTTTGGGAAAGGCAAGGGTAGAAAAAAGGGAAGGGGGGAGGGGGTAAATGAGCCCTCCAAGAGATTTCAAGCAAGAAAATTAACTTCAATGCAGAAAGAAAAGAAGGAAGTGTTACCTCACTAGGCAAGCTGAGTTTCTTATTCAAAGTGATGGAAACCATTTTGTTTGGTTGGCTTCGCTTGCGTGATGAACCATTTCTGTGGACTGATTTAACCATAAAACCACCGCAACTTGATTTCTCTTTAGGCTTGTTGTAGTCATCATCCAATGTAATGCAACCCCAGGTGTACATCACGTATTTCCTCAACTAGTTAGAAGTAGCATGCATATCAGTCAGTTCAAATAAGACAGCTAAAACAGATTTAAAACCTCAATGAACATACGTGTCCTCAAATAAGGAGATCATTACTTTATCCCAGTGGTCTTGAGCTTTTCGCCGCTTTCTAATCATTTGCATAACATTATCTTCATTGCGGAGTTTTTTGATTCTGTACTCAAACTACAAACCAAGAAAGGTTTTCTTCATCAGGAATTGATCAAATTCAAAATAGGGCAAAAGTAAACAAACATTTTCTTTCATATTACATCTTTGGAGAAAGGTGGAACCCTTATAAATATGAGTGCTCAACTAGCAATAGAGTAATACAACCATTTTAGGATAATAAACTTCTCAAGATAGAGGTTACTACTCCATTCCTTTTCATGATAACAAAAGATAAAGATTATACATTTTTACGTACACCAATGGAAATCAGCAAATTCATACTTTCAAAAATCCTAGTATTGCCTTGTCGATATTTTATTTTCATTTGAACATATTAGAAAAAAAAAAAAAAAAACAAATTGTGCTTTTCTATTACTAGTGTCCCAACCACCAGGAGATCATGATCATTCCCCAAGACAGCCACCATTTCCACCATTTTTTTCTTTTGAGAAACCATCACCACCCACCATGTCTGAAAAAAACAAATGAGTGCAACACTGTCACGGTGCTACTCTAGCAGCACAACATTTTCCCCTGCCCAAACCACACTTAGGTGTGCACACTAGCAAACCCAAAAGCAGACCTGCAATGAAGTTCATCTCTTCTTGGGGTATTTAATATGAAGCACTTTGTTGGAGCCTTCTTCTTTGATCATTAGAGGATCAAGTGTTCTTCAGCTCTCTTCACATAAACAATGCATGGTTTAATTTAGTGGACACGGGTTATTTGTTCTTTTTCATGAATTTTGATGATTTATCCTGAAAAGAGAGAGTATTAAGCAAGAAAGGAAGCTCTGAAGGGAGCAAAAATCATACTTGCACCAAAAGATAGAAAAAAATGCCGATGCTGATGCAATATAGACCACCAAGATCTGCAAGGAAGCTTACTGCATGTCAAAGAAATAAGATAGAATCAGATTATTGGGAAAGAATATGACTTAAATGTTAAATGTATTTATTTAACAAAGTAGAATAATGATTATAACTTAAATGTTAAATATATTTTTTTAACAAAGTAGAATACAGCAACTTAAGAGTAGTAGTAGCCACAGCTGCATAAAAAAGATTATTCAGTGGAGCTTTTTCACCAAAAAACCTGTCCTTTCTAATAAAAGAAAATACTAAAGTAGTTATTATAAGGTCACTCTAACTAAACACTTGCCCATTTCCCAGTCCAACCAGTTCATCTTTTTATGTAAGAAGCAAAAGCCGAAAAGATATGAAAATAAGCATATCATTAGGTTAATCAGCTTTCTTTCTACAATACAAAACACGTTCATTCAAACACAGGATCTGGACAAGATGAAATTGACATAGGATCAATTGAAACAACTTAATTAAGTAAGCAATTTAAAATTTAAAATTTAAATCTCTCTCTCTTCAATGAGGTCAATTAAGTAAACAATTTAAAATTAAAATCTCTCTCTCTCTCTCTGTGCTACAAAGCAAAAAACAATATTATGGGGAAAAGCAATCCCTATTACTGCAAAATGAGGAACAACTATGCCCCAGTGGGTGATCATCTAACTGAAGTCTTTTGAGAGCATGCGACCAACCTTGGGTAAGAAGTCTGCACATCCATTACTATTGGTGATAGATATCACACAATTCACAATTCTGATCTCTTCGTATTAGAGCTAAATAAACTTAATAGTACCAAGTGGAGTAGTTTAAGCACCACTTTCTATAGCTTATTTTCAAGCTACAAGTAATCCTCGTCTAGGTTCAAGAAATCTGATAGCCACATTAAAGAAGGGGGGGGGGGGCACTGTGCAAAGCACCCATTAACTAACACACAGAGGAGAGCCCAGGCAAACTAGAGTTTTGAATATAAAATTGCCGTAGACAAAGTAATTATCTAAATTAACCAGAAGAACATGCTGATATACAAAACTCAATACTGACCCTGTTTGCAGTACTACCAAAAGGCTAAAATAAGTAAAAAAAAAAAAAACAATGCTGATAATGGTATCACCAAAAACTTCATCATGGATATAATGCAAGCGGTGCAAAACATGATTAGGGGGAAATTGCAAAGTTGGAAAACAACACAAGGGTATCAAGCTCGAGTTGCAGATTCTAAACAGGACATACACAAAGAATAGACCATAGATGGAAAGAAAGAAGCATATTACTTACCTGGACCCATGATATTTTGATTGTTGATCTCAACAATATAGGCAGAGAGCAGGTTTACATACAATGTGGTATTGATCACTCCATCATTAGAACTTTCAAGGGAGGCTTGGAGCTGGCTTGTCTCATCAAACGATGAACCCGGGAGAAATTCATAAAATAGAGGCTGGATGAGCCTTAGATCATGTACATTGCGATAAATTCGGGGAAATAAATTAAATTTCAAAACATTCGAAACCCTCCCTCGAAATGTAACTGGTTTATCATCAAAACTGCTTCCATTCTTTAGTGTTCCATATACGAAGCTCACATGTTTCTTATTATCTTGATTCCTAGAAGTGAGGTTGAATTGAAATCCAACAGCAGTAGCAGGATTATTAGGAAGATCAATGAACTGCCAAGAAATGTACAAATTCTCTAGGAAGAGTTTACAACGGTTGCACCTAAGAGTTATAGTTGGTCCCTGACTCGTGTTATGACACGAGTAATTTGCAAATTCTGACAGAGGAGCAACTCTTTGGTCAATAAAGCCAGGATTCCCGGTAACCAAATTATCAAGACCACGTAAGTTTGAACAGCTCATACTAGAAAGTGTGGTTATATTAAATTCCATGTCATTGACGAAGGAGACTAAGTCAGGTCCATTTGTTGCTCTCACATTGTGCACCTCAACGGATCTCTTTGATATTATCTGGTAGAGCAACCTGAGAAAGAACTGAAAAGCCGAGTCAATCTGAAGTCATGTGACAAATAGGCAAACAACAAAAAAAAGACACACACACAATTCATAAATGCCTTGGATTCGCATCAGCAAATTGTGATTGTTAGTTTAAATAAGGATAACATCAAATACTCACGCGCCAAACAGACCAATGAAAAGTATCCAACTTGCTATTGAAAACATTCCACCGAGTTCTGTCTTCCGCTTCTTAACTACCTTCTGGTCACCCTATTACAAGAACATGAAACCAGTTACAAGGGTTCTCATAATATATCAAGAATCGAGATGAATAATAAAACGGCAAAAGAGAGATGAATAAATCCACCCTGGACGGAACCCTAACAGAATCAAATTTGGGTGAGATGCAGCATAATGAAGTAAATTGGGCAATACACAAAGCACATTTCCCAGAATCACTAATAGATAACATAAGCAAAATAACTCAAGAACCCAGTTGATTTGAGAGCAAAATGATGTCAATTTGATAACCCATAAAGCAGTTTTCATTAGAATGACTTGTGGAGATGGAAAAATTACCAGCCAATGCTTAGTGGAAAAGCAAACGTCCAATCTGCTAATCCACCACCTGACCTTGAACCAGAGGTTCCTGCCATCCCCAAGCTTCATGAAGCGCAGGAAGAAGCAGAAGCAGAACCAGGAGAGCAGCATGAACAGCGTGGCCTCGAGGAAAATGGCCTGGGACTGCGTGAACTTCTTGAGGGAGTTGAAGTCGAAGAGGGTCGCCGGAAAGCCTATGGAGTAGTTCACGCCGGAGTCGGTGGCAATGACGGAGTTGGCCACCAGAAGGGTGCATTCGTTGGCCGTCCGGTTCAGGAGCTGGCCCGGAGGACACGCACAGAGGGTGTTATTGTAGACAATCGAGTTTGAAGGACATGACATCTCTAATCTCTATTGAGAGACAGAGAGAGATAGGGATTGATTCAGACAGGAAAATCTATGTTTTTTTTTGAGAGAAAGAGGAAGCTTTGTGAGATGTTGGGGTTGGGTCAGATGGGTGTGAATTGTGGGGAAAAATTTTGGGAAGTTTAGGATGAATTGAAAAGAAAATTTCTTTCTTTTCTTTTTTTTTCTTGGTGGGTCAAAATTGGAAAAAAGTAATTTTTTTTAGTAAATTGGAGATGGAGTGCAGGGAAAGGTGGTGTGTGCTGGAAAACGTGACTTTTGTGTCTCTTTGTTCCTGTTGATCCAGGTTCCTGGCGTGAGGACTGAGGAAGGGTGAACAAAAGAATGACTGTAGAGAGAGCTGGCGAATGAGAGAATAAAGCCGAACAGGCAACAACACATGTTCAATAAACACTTGGTCTCTCTCTTTCCATACCTTTCTAGACAGCTTTCTCAGTTTCTTTTCTGTTTGTTTGCTTAGTCTCCCACTCTTCCTCCGCCACTTTTCTTTTTTCCTTTTCTTTTCTTTTGTTGGTTCTTTTCTTCTTGTTTTGTACGTAACTTAAAGCCAGATGTGCTAAAAAAAAATTTAAAACAAAAAGGTAAATGAATAATAAATTTTTGAATAAATGCGTCAATTGAAATTGATTATTTACTTTTAAATTTTGAAAATTGAGTATATGAATATTTACGAATTTGCAATCTATCATTCCGTGAAATTTTCCTCTATTATTTTTTCGTTAGTCTTAATTAATATGTATTTTTTTTTAATTAAAATAAAAATTAAAAATTAAAAACTAAAAACTTAAATCCTAAAAAAACAGACTAAAACTAAAATTAATTAAAAAAAAAAGGGGTGGTCCTATCACCCCTTAGCCAACAGGGGTAGTTTGGCCCACCACCCCCATTAGCCATATCTTGGGATGATTTGGCCACCCTCACATTTAATAAAAAAATTGAGACAGTAACCAAACTATACTCAATACCTTAAGTGTAGTTCAGCCATCCCTTATTTGGCCTAAAAGATGGCCGAGCCACCCCTTGGTTTTTTTTAAAAAAAAAAACAATTTTAATAAGTTTTAGTTTATTTTTTTCAAGGTTTAAGTTTTTTAGTTTTTATTTTTTTTAACTAAAAAATAATATTTTATTAATTAGGACTAACGGATCCCTAAAATAATGGATAAAAATTTCATAGAAGGATTGATTGTAAATTCTCGAATACCCATCAACCCAATTTTCAAAAGAAAAAAGTAAGGGATTGATTTTTAAATGATGCATTTACTCATATATTTATCATAAATTTACCTTTAAAAAAAAAAACAGGCCAAATGTGCTGTGTTTCCGCAACCCTCTCCACTTAAACGGCGACCATCCTTCACCCAGGCACGCGCCGTTGTTCCAATAGCTTTGTTTTTTGTCACGTGTCAAATTTTCGGCTTCCTCTCTATTTTTTCTCTGGATCTTCACCCTTCTTTTGTTTATGGAGTATCACAAATGTTATTGCATAGCATGTTGCGATGTCCCTTATGCTTTTTATCGTCGGGTACATCTCTTTGTGGACATCGCAAGAGTACTCTAGTCTAGCCGGTTTCGGTGCGTTCTCCTCGGCTGTGGCTTTCATGCTCGCTTAATGCTACAATTGGTGTATCTACAAGCGGTTGCAACTTTGGACTATGGCATCAAACCGCCGATTATGACAGCCTTTTCCTTAGCTAGTGAGTCAAGATTCAAATGGGCCAAGCGAATCTTTTGGCCCAATCCCAATATTCTTTGGGATCTAGTTGTTGGTTATTTTGGGTATTTGTAGAGTTGTCCATCCGTTTTTGTGTTTGATGTATCTTTTCCATTCCCCCTCTCCCTTTATGCTTGCTCCCAAAAAAAAAAAAAACACTTATTCCAACATGTTCTATTTAAATTACCATAATTTCATTTGCTAAACCAAATAAATCTTCATTCAGCTAATAAAAAATAGGAAAAAGTCTATATATTTTTCTTAAATTACCATTCAATTGATAATGTTTTCTTTTAAACTTTTAATCGTGACAATATCCCCTCAGACTACTAAATAATTGTCAATGTCCCTCCAATGTCAACAAAAATAATCCTACAAATTTTTCAACAAGACAAAAATACCACTTTTTAATTTGATTAAAAAATAATTTTTTAAAACAAAAATCGTTATAATTTTTTTAAAAAAAATTTTGAATTTAGCCAATTGGGTAGTATTTTTTAAAAAAAAAATAAAAAATAAAAATAGTTTTTAGTTTTTGTTTTTGTTTTTTCTAGCCCATATGAATTCAAAATAATAATAATAAATTTTTAATTTTATTATTAAAAATTAATTTTAAAACAAAAAATGTTTACAATTTTTTTTTTTATTTTGAATTTGGCCAATTGGGTTGTAGTGTTTTTTTTTTTTTTAGTTTTAGTTTTTTCTAGCCCTTATGAATTGTAGTTTTTTTTTTTTTGGAAAAAAATTAATTAATTAATTATTTTTAGTTTTTTTAGAATTTTTATTTTATTTTATTAAGGGTATTTTGGTCCTTAAGAGGGACATTGACAATTATTTGTTAGTTTGGAGAATGTTGTCACAATTAAAAGTTTGGAAAGACATTGTCAATTGAATGGTAGTTTGAGGGGGTCCATGGACTTTTTTCTCAAAAAAAATAAATAAATAAAAAAAGATAAATAACACTTTGTCCCAAATAATCACCCCTGTTTTCGTACTTCAAAACTTCGACACTGTACGACTCGGCCCTGTGAACTACCATTTTGTATAGAGTACTATTTGCATCTGGTCCATTTTGAAGCAGTGAAAGGTAGAATGAAATGAGTTTAGAAATGTTAACTCAAAGACATGAATCCACTAAAAGGTGCAAGCAGTCCTGACTTTATTCTTTAATATTAACATTTATTTTATTATCAAGACAGTGTAATAAAAGTTTGCCTTGCAATGCAAAGGTTGATCTCCAAAAATGGAGTAATCTACAGGACAAGACTACATTAATCTTCCTTTTCCATGAAAAAAGATGTAAGAACCCTATCCACGCAAACCCCAAGTCTCACCTAGGCCTTCTTTTAGCTTGTGTAATCCGCCATGCCAACAATGAGCTTAAACTAATACAAAAATGCGTCCATCGTCAATATAATATGAATCTCCTTTTAAATCACAACAGGGAAGAAGTGAAGCTGAAAAAAAAAAACAAAAAAACCATTTTCACGTGACTGGCCAAATGGTCCTGGGTTTAAAATCCTTACATATGGTCGAGAGTAATAATATATGTCAACTTTTATGTTTATTTTGTATCTACCAAAATTAATATACCTTTTAAAATTACCATTTAATCAAAAATTAATAATAATCTATCATAAATCTAATAGTGATTTTAAAAAAATTATATCAATTTTTGTGAACACAAAATAAATATAGAGTTGACATATATAATTTTACTCTAAGTTCAAATGGTTGACAAGGCTAAGGCTTCACAGAAGTTGAGAAAATGAATCTTGAACCCTACGTTTTCCCAGAGCCTCTGTTACACATCTCCTAGCTACATCCTCTCAACACCTCCGAAAAAAGCCACCTCCTACCAAAACCTTTCTATTTTGAAGCCTTTTGGATTAGAGAACCCAGCCAGTAATATTGTCATCAAGGAAGCTTGGTAAACACTACAATGGTACTCCTGGGTTTTGTTCTCTACAAAAAAAAATAATAAATATCAAAACTTAGAATAAAGAACACTTTGGCCATTTCCAACAATCCATCTCCAAAAAATTCTCTGGAAACACAAATCTTGGGACACTTGAATGGTTAGTTGGGATCTAAACACCAAACTTTTTTCACATGTCCACAATCATCCGAAGAAGACAAAACCATATTGAGTTGATCAAAGACCAATCAATAATTGGCTCTCCTCTCACACTGACATTGGAAATCTCTTTGTTTCACACTTCGAACAAACATACACTTCTGACAACCCTACCTTTAGCCCACAACTTTGAACAACTTTTTTCACGTTGCATATCTCCTCAGGAAAATACTGATCTATGTGTCATCCCAAATGAAGAGGAGATCTACTCCTCCCTGTCAAGCTTAGGGCATCTCAAAGCCCCAGGCCTGATGGGATGATTAGTCTCTTTTACAAACACTATTGGTACATACACGGACGGAATTAGGAATTTTTATCGAAGGGGGCCAAAATATAAATAAGAAATATATTAAAATGGGGGGCCGAATACTAAATGAGAAATATATTAAGATTAAAGATTAAATCAACATATAAAAATAAAATTAGTATTCATTCAATGTTAAGAAAATAGAAGCAAAATATTATAATTTTTAATTCAATCACTTATTAAAATGGAACCTAACATTTTCTTAGATCCTAAAAATCATTGGACAGAAATTTCCTACAAACTGGTTTGTAGGAAACTCCTACAAACCAGCTTGTAAAAGTGACACGTGTCCTTTAAACATGTGAGAAGCACATGTTTTATTATTAACATGTGCTTCTTATATGCTAATTTAATAGCATTAATGATAAAACATCTGAAATTTAATAGCATTAATAATAAAATATATGCTTTTCATATGCTTAAAAGATACGTGTCACTTTTACAAAGCTGGTTTGTAGAAATTTCTGTCCAAAATCATTTATGATTGAATCTGTACTAAATTTCGCTACAATTTCTCTTTCGATATACACCATTAAATAATCAATCAGAAATTCATTTTCAATTTTGTTACGAAGCCTAATTTTGACAATATTCATAATTGAAAACACTCGCTTTGTAGTTGCGATAGAAACGGAAAGAGTAAACACAAGTACAACAACTCGATAAACAAGTTGGTAAACAGTTGATTTTCTAATGCTTACCAACCATTGACACAATTCTGACATATTTGGCAAGCTCTGGAAGTCTGAATATTGAACTACATTATGCTCATAATGCTAAAGTTCTATTTTCAGCCAATAAATTAAAGGTAAGAAGAAGAAAAAAATTATCTTAAAAAACAAACCACCACAACCGAATACCCTCTTCCTCTCTTACTTTCTTCCTTTCTCTTCTCTTCTCTTTCTCCCTCTCTTTTTTATGACCGCTAGTCTTTTTCTCTGAAGTCTTTTTTATTTTTTATTTTTATTTTTATTAAAGATATCACTAGATGTAGAAAGGGGAGAGTTGTCCACGCGTCAACTCCATCTATTTTTTTTTTTAAGAAAAAAAACCCAAAATACCCTTCTTTAAGCTCCAAATACCCAAAAAAAAAAAAATTCAAAACTAAGTGGGGCGATGGCCCCTCTGGTTAGAGACGTAGTCAAAATTATAAAATAAATAATAAATAAATAAATTTCAAAACCAGGGGGGCCATGGCCCCCCCGGGTCTGGACGTAGGTTCCCTACTGTACATAGTCAAAGAGGATGTCACAAATTTTGTACAAGACTTCTTTAGAGAATGACACCTCTTAAAAGAAATCAATCACACCTTCATTTCCCTCATCCCCAAGAAAATCGGCACCGCCTTTGTCACTCAATTTAGACCAATCAGTCTACATAATCATCACCAAATCCTTGTAAACAAAATCAAACTTCTTTTTTCCAAAACTCATCTCCCCCACCCAATCTGCCTTCATTGCTGGTAGGAAAATCCAGGATAACTCTATCCTTGTTGAAGAGCTCTTTCATACTATGAAACATAAACTAGGTAGAGAAGCCCTTATAGCCTTAAAATTAGATATGGAAAAAGCTTTTGACCGGATAGAGTGGTCCTTCATCCTCCACATCCTCAAAAAATTGGGTTTTCCCACATTCATTAACCTCATACACCAATGCACCTCTACCCCTTCCTTTCCATTCTCCTAAATGGTTCCCCCTTTTGGAAATTCTCCTCTAGCATGGAATTGTGCCAAGGGGACCTATTATCCCCTTTCCTCTTCATCCTTGGGGTTAAAGCTTTCTCTAAACTCCTCTTACATGAAGAATCTAGAGGCAATCTCAAAGGCATTAAAATCTCAAGATCAACCCCTCAAATCACACATCTCCACTTCGCAGACAACCTGTTCATTTTTGGTCATGCGACAGCCTCTAAAGCCTCTTCTATCCAAGAGTGTCTAGATCTAGTTGGTTTGGACAAAAGATCAATGCGAACAAATCATCCATCTTCTTTAGCAAAAACACAAGCCCACATTCCTCCCAACTTGTTCAAAATATCCTAAACCTAAACATAACATCATCCAAAACCAAACACCTTGGCCTCCCTTTACATTTCCACAAATCCCAAAAAAAAAAAAAACATTTGTGTTGAAGACCTGTTATCCATTGTTCAAAACATGATTTCAAGTTGGAAAGCAAAACTCATTTCCTAAGCTGGCCGCACCACCCTTATTAAGTCAGTAGCTGCGACCCTCCCATCTTACACTATATATATGAGCACCCTTCTCCTCCCCAAAACTATATGATCCTCTCTGGACAAAATGTTCAAAGATTTTTTTGTGGGGTTTCGAAAAAGAAAAATCTCATAGCCTCACCCTAAAATCTCGGCATTCCATTTGCCAACCCACCTCTCTGGTGGATTAGGCATTAGACTCATGAGAGACAACAACAAAGCTCTCTTTCAAAGCTAGGGTGGCAAATCCAAACAAACTCCACTTCTCGTTGGGTAAAGGTGCGGCTTCAAAAAGATTGCAAAATTCAAGTACATGCTATCGTAAGTAATAAATTATTGGTAAGACTAAGGTCGATTCACAAGGAATGGTAGAAACTAAAGTATAATATCTATTATCATGCAGAAAAAATTAAAATGATTTGGTATTTGTTTTCCACGAAGAAGTGGAGCAATTGAGCGAAAGGTAAACGAAAATTAAATTAACTAAACTAACTTAATTCAAATTGAGTAAGGATAAATTAATGAAAAAAACACTAGGGCTTCAAGGATCCACCTAATATTTTATTACATATTCTTGAAACATATAATTATAACTCATCAACTAGGTAGAGAATCAACTCTCCTAATTTAAATATTTAATAATAAAGCACCAATTAAAATTAAAGTCGATTGAGCATGAGTTTTATTGAAGATTTGATTTTAATGATAGGTTAAAAGAGATTAAGCATTCACTATAAATTCGAGTCATAACAAATCAAACAAACTAAGCATTTGATATAAGAACAGAGTTTTCCTCCAAACTAGGTCGGAAGAACTTCTTTCAACCTCATCTATAAAAATGCCATGTGTCCCTTTGCATGTGAGAAGTACATGCATTTTTTAATTGTAAAGACAAAGTTGAAATAAGCACATGCATTTTTTATAATTTTTTTTCAACTTTGTCCTTACAATTAAAAAATACATGTGCTTCTCACATGCAAAGGGACACATGGCATTTTTATAAATGAGGTTGAAGAAAGTTTCTCCAACTTAGTTTAGAGGAAAACTCTGTCCTTGATATAAACAAAATCATAATGAATTAAAATAAACTTGTTAACGTGAAATTTTTTTCAAATTAAAATAATTCTCAACATTCAATTATTAATCTAAGAAGAACATCCAAAATAATCTCAAGAACACATAATAAAAAATGCTAGGCTTCACCCACAGCTATAGGTAAAGGATTAGCCACTCATATTTATAAAAATAAAACCTATAATCAAAGTGTTAAATATTAACATAGCAAATAAAAAGAACATCTCTTTTGTGTCTCTTCTTTCCTTGATTTTTCACACAACATCTCTACACTTTCTTTTTTCTTTCTTTTTTATGCTTTGACTACTTGAGGGGCCCACGTGATTTGTCTTGGTTCATTTAAGAGAGAATTTCTTTCTCTTGTCCTTCGGTTTTGTTTCAGCCTGCCCTTTCTCTAATCTGTCGAGCAAACCAGCCCTTCACGTCTTTCACGCCTGTTGGTGCAGTCCGAATAAAGAAGACAAGCAGATTCTCTTTGCTTTGTTTCTCCCATCCCATTCAGTGCATGCCTTTTCTCTTTCTTTGTTTATTTTTATTTTTTGAAATACTATAACATCTATTATTTATTTTTTTATTTTTTAAAATTATTATTAAATTTATGGGTTCTACGTGTGTGTTAATACGAGACCCATTTATCCAACGACGATTTTAAAAAGTAGAAGTACAAGATAATGACAAAAAAAGAAAAGAATGTAGCAATTTTTCTTTCTTTCTTTTTTTTTATTGACCCTCCATGTCTGCTCCAAGAAAAGCTATTGTTCTCCACCTTTTTTGGTTTGTGTTTGTCTTCCTGTATTCGAGTCAGCACACACCATTCACGTCCTTTCTTTTGATTGACCCTCAGCTGCTGGGCATTTTTCTTGGACGCAGCTGGTTTTTCTTGCAGAACATTAATGCTTCAGTTCTAATTTCTCCAATTTTTTTTTTGTTTGGTCTTCTTGTTTCAGCCCACGCGTCTGCCAACGAGATGAAACCAAAATTATTGATTTTTCTTTTCTACATTCTGCATCTTCTTTCAAACCACAGCTCTTCCTTCACAAGTGCTTTTTTATTTTTTTCTTGTTTTTGCTTCATCCTTCTTTCAACGTAGAAGACAAACTTGTCTTCTTTTGGCTTTCTTTTAAGAGAACAAAACACCTAAAATACCCCTTACTTGGATTTCAACTTTTTTCTTTCCCACGTGACGTATGAGATATCTCATACAATTGTTTTTCTTTTTTCCTTTTCTTTTTCTTTTTTTTTTGAAAGACCAATTTCTTCATTCTTGCTACAAATTATACCAATTCCTACAAAAAGATTAATTACTTGCCTTAGTATACCATTTAAGCTCAATAAATAATAATTAGACAAGATTCCAAACTTACTATAAAATGCAAGAATTAGTGCAAAAAAAAGTATGATAATGCTTATTTTAATTAAAAAAATAAATTGTGCACATTTAAACAATTATCAAAAGGCCTTACAAGCCAAGTACTTAGAAATTTTTCTTTCATCCATGCCCCCACAAGGGCCACACCACATAATGCATCCTATGTTTGGAAGAGTATCCGTCAAACAATAGACATCATCAAACAAGGACTATGCTTTCAGATTAGAGGTGGTTGTTCTGTCTCTCTTTGGAGTGACCCTTGGCTCCCAAACTTCCCTCCTCACAACAAACCAACCTCCATACACAAACCATTTGCCTCAAGATCACACTCTCACGGTAAAAGACCTCATTCTCCAAAATCCTCCACACTGGAACACCACAAAAATAAACAATCTCTTATCCCCCCCAAACCGCTGAAGCAATACAACAAATACATCTCCCCTCCCAGGATAAACTGATTTGGTCACTTAGTCAAACAGGTGATTTCTCAGTTTTCTCAGCCTATAATATCATCCACACCCCTGCCCTACATAACCCTTTAACCTCAAAACGATTGAAATTTTTTTTGGAAGCTTAAAATCCATCAGAGGCTCAAACTTCTTATGTGGAAAATTATTTGGAAATGCCTCCCCACCATATCCACTCCTAGCTCCCTTCCTAAATTTTGAGGAAGAGTGTTGTTCTTTTTGTCCTCTCTGTGACTCGTGCATTGAAACCTACGAATATCTCTTCCTCACATGTTTTTCACACCACTTCCAACTTTTTACTGTAGTCTCATTTGATCTCATTTGGATGGCCAAAACAACAAAATTCACAAAGACTCCAATCCCGACCCACTGACGCTCTCAAAACAAATAAAATTTATCAGCCTATCTCACCTCAAAGCCTAGAAAGCCCTCATTCCCAAGGGTAAAGATGAAGCACAGCCCAGGCTGATGCTACAGTGCATCAGCCTGGGCACTTTTTCTGAAATGGTGGACCCATTTCAAAAAAAAAAAAAAATTTTTTTTTTTTTGATACTAAAAGCAGCCCAGGCTGATGCACTGTAGCATCAGCCTGGGCTGACGCTAATCACGACTCCATTCCCAAACCCATTCCTTGGACCCCCTCCACTTGGCCACCTAAAAGTTAACTTTGACACTAACATTCGTACCACTCACTCTGTTTCTACCGCTATAGGCACAAACTTTGAAGGGTCCATTATTTTTGCCACTGCCACATTGGGTTCTCCTTGTGATCCAGCTGTGAGAGAAGTTCTTGCAGTCCTTCATGTAGTAAAGTCTGCCCAAGCACTACACTGTTAGCACCTACTCCTTAAGGGAGACTCTTTAGCTGTTATACTTGGTCTCAAAAAACCACACCTCACCACTAATTGAAAAATTGTCTCCAATTATTTCGGATACTCTTGATCTCCTGAGTTCCTTTGTTAGCTGAACAACCACGAAGACCGATAAGAGTGCAAATCATCGTGCGAACAACATAGCTCATTGGGTCGCTACCACCAACACATCTGGTAGCTTTCCCTCAGATATGTTCCCATTGTTAGATCTTCCACTTGACAGTGGAAAAGATCCCTCTTGATAAATTTTTTGTGGCCTTGTTATTAGATAGACCGTGTATCTTTTTTTTCAAATGTATCTCTCAGTTGTATTTGTTATATACTGTTGTTTTGGTTTCCACACTCATCTAAAAAAAAAAAAACTCACTTTGAAAAGAAAAGTTAGACATGAATTTAGTAACATGTCTAACCTTCTAAGAATCCACAAAAATATAAACATATATTTCATTAGAAGGCATAAGGATGGAAGTCCCCAGGAATGGGACTGTTATGTTGGGCATGCTTCAAATGCATTGACAAGGCATATGTTTGAAATAAAAATTGTAGGAATTTAGGAATTAAAGAAGAAAGTAGAGCATAATACTATATGAAAATGGCTGAACTTTGGACAGCAAGGCAAATTTAAATTTATTTCTTAGGCAAACATTACCTCCCACTTATATACTAAGTTTTGCAAAGAGAACACATTTTGTCCTCAAGATAAAATACTGCCCGAATTATAGCGTGCAGATTGCAAACATTAAACACTATTCTGAACATGAAATGTGTGACAATAGAAGAGGAGAAAAAGTAGTCAATCGAATTTCTGAAATAAGTGCAGTTTATGACTGTTCGAAAGTCCAACCACCGTGGCTCTCCATGACACGACTACAGAGGTTGGTCCCCCATGGCCCAGAGAGAGCAATTGAGGTATAATTGAAAAGAAAAATATTTTCGTAAAAAAATTAATAAATACTAACGACAGTCTTAGATTGAAACTAATCCAAATAATGTGAAACTAATCCAAACTAATTCAAGCATGAAATTGAAAATTAAGAGTTTAAAGTCGAAATAAGGTCAAGTACAAGAAGTATTTAATATAATTTCTCAGAATTTAATATAATTTCTCAGAAATTTATTTAAATCAAAACACATCAAAGTAGAGAGTACTGCCAAAGTTTATGGTTTTTTATTCAATCAAATATAGAATCAATGATTAGTAGTCTTATACAAAAATTGAAATCAATAATCTCCTCTCCTACTGCTGACAAGATCACTGACAAAATTGTCCTCATCATTTTCACACTGCTCCAAGTATTCGTTGTAAGCAGGATTATAGGCGGCAGCCATGCGTAGATACTTCGCAGCTTCAGCTTTTCGACCATCGTTGTATAATGCACTGGAAACCCAACTTCTCAATAAGTTCAACATTTAAACTGGGACTAAAACAAATTAATGCTATTATTAACTGCCTTCATTTCATACCTTGCAAGCAATACAATACCATCAAAATAATGGACTTTGCTCCTTGCTTCCTCTGGCTCTTTCAACCTTCCAACTCTTTCCAGGTGTACCATTCCTTCTGCACTCTTCCCCTGACAATTACAAAAGAAAAGGACTTAGCTTCAAGATTTACTTCCAAATTTTTAATAAGAAAGAGAGTGAGTAATATTAAATATGGACCATTAAAAACTACAGCATATATGCCAAAAGAAAAAGCCAAGCAATAGGTCCTTAAAGCCTGCCCAACCATTTCCTTTCCAGATAAAGATTTCCTCTAAACTGGATTGGAAAAACTTTCTTAAACCAGTCTATAAAAATGCCATATGTCTTTTTACATGTGAGAAACATATAATTTTTTTAATTGCGATGACAAAATTAAAAAAAAGCACATGCATTTTTTATAAAATTTATTTCAACTTTTTTCTTGCAATTAAAAAAAGCATATGCTTCTCACCCGCAAAAAGATACATGATATTTTTATAGACTGAGTTGTAGGAAGTTCCTCCAACTCAGTTTAGAGGAAAACTGTCCTTTTCAAAATTTGTGGGCACTTTAGCTAGGTCACCAAAACTAAACTAAAAGCATTAACTATGAAGACAAAAATAGAAAAAAGACAAGTTTTACTGAGCTTCACCTGCCGTATACAAGCGACACCAGCCCACTGAGATGAAAGAATTAAAAGATCAGCATACTCGGCCTCTGTTGGATCACCAGCAAGGAAGAGCTGAAATGCAGTAAGACAAAGTTCCGATTAATGGAGTGAAAAAGAAAAATTCATATATAACATTCTTGTAAGTACTAAAAAGAATCAAAACACAAGCATTAGAGACAGCTTAGTGACTATTCACATGAAACATTATGAACGAGATCCTTACTATGATCAGTGGGAGGGTCTTCAAGATCAATTTGTAAGTAGAATCGAGGATCGTAGGATTTTACAAACCATTGAAATAACTACTAATAATGCAGATATCTGATAAAGAATTGTCATATTTTCTAAAGATTCAAAGCACAAAAGTAAACAAAAAAATACTAAAACTAATAAGCTCAGTATATGAAATATAATTTCAAACTAATGAGTGTCCGCTAACAAAAGAATTAGCCCTGAAAGACGAAGAATAAACATGTGGTTTCCATATGACATGGCCAAATCTGTACCATCATCATCACAGATTGCAGATATGAAGCAAGCGTTTCACCAAGACAAACAAACCATGAAAATAAATTGGGTATAACAAACGAAAACAATATAAAGCATATATGAATTAAGACCTTGAAAATAGCACGCTCTAAGTATTCAGTAGCCTCTGCAGGCTGCCCATTCTGCAATAGAGTCTGCCCCATAACGATCAAAGCTTTGACGTATTCAGGATCCTTGTCTAGTGCCAATCTAAAACCAAAAGTTGACAATGCAATTCAACAGCCAAGGACAAATAATGCAACTCAACTACCAGGATCAAAATATACAGAAGTTCAAAGAGTAGAGAAAAAAACCAATTACAAAAGAAAGTTACCGTAACAAAGGAATTGCACTTTCTTTTTTCCCATTTGATAAGAGCTGGACTGAGAGCTGTCAACAATAGCAGCCATGAACATTGAAAAAGACTTAAAACATCTTTGATATTCATATAATGTACCAAGATTCATGCTCATAGACACTCACAGCAAGCAATTCTTTAGGATGTAAGTTCTCCACAGAAATTTTGTGCTGCTTTGTGGGGAAGTCGGTGGATGTTATTCCAGGAGCAACGGTTTCTCCAGAATTTATAGCTGCAGTTGGAGCCCCCTTGTCTGGTAACCCCAATTTCGCACGAACAGCAGGATGTCTGAGAGTTAATTGCTGCAAAGTTTATTGTCAGATGACTTAGGAAACTCATTCGATAAAGCTTGTTTAAAGGCTAATAACGACCTTCTCAAAAATTGCTGAGCAACAAAGCACGGAAGGATGAAAATCTAAGAATACCATAACCCAAAAACTTACCAAAGATTTACTAATAAATACATACAAGAAGAATGTATATTAAAATAAGGAAAATATAAAAATAAAAAAAAATAAAAACCGCCTTGTTCATTGGGTGATTTTGATTTCAACAACTCATTTATCAATATTTTCATTTCACTACCTTATGCTATTCCATTTTTGCAATCCACGGCTTCCATCCAATTTTCAGTCAAATTGCTAATAGGAAGCATGTAAAACTTAAATAATATCTTTAAGATGAAAAATTCAAAAAAAAAAAAAAAAAAGATAAAAAAAGAGGTATATAGAAGGAAAAGGGAACAAAAAAAACCCTTGCCGTGACTGCCCTGTTCAGCCATGGTGCTCCCAAACAAACCACTACAACGGAAAATGAAGAATAACATTAAATAAGTTAACCCTAAAACTTGTAACAACAGTCATTCTACAGGAGTATAAGATTCTTACAATGCAAGAAAAAGGCTCACATGTCCAGTGATAACGTTCAAGAGGGAGAGTCTTGATTATTGGACCACGTAAATGTCCCCCCAACAAGGGGACCATGAGGCCCTACTCAAAAATAAAATAAAAAAACTCCATCATAGCAGGACAAAATCACACAACACCGGATCTTTCACTAGGAAAGCGGACGACATTGAAATCTCCCCGAATACACCATGGCATATTCCACCAACTAAGCAAACCAGTCAACTCATCCCATAAAAACCTTCAATCGCAATCATAATTGGGCCCATAAACCCCCGCAAAAGCCCAAGAGTATTTCTGAAGAAGCAAGCAACATAATACTCCCCAACACACCAATCTTCTCCACCACTCTTCTATCCCACATAACCCCAAAATACCTCCAGAAGCCCCTCTAGAAGGAGAGTAACATCGATTCATATGCTGACACCCCCACAAACTTCGCACTATACTGCTGGAAATGAATTCCAATTTGGACTCCTGCAAGCAAAAAATATCCGCCTTCCACTATCTAAGAAGATTTATGACTCTCAAACGCTTATCACCATCATTCAAACCCCTCACATTCCAAGATAGCAGTTTGGGCTTCAGAAAAAACCATTGGCAGCCCTCCCTTAACTCTACCGAGCACTGCCACTGTACGCGTCATAGTTTATGGAGCAAACCAAACTTCTTAATTCTCTATTACCTTTTTGTCCCAATCTAGAGCAAGAAGCCTATGCCTTCTCACAGTTGCTCGCTTCAATGGTTGTCAACAAATGCACACAAAATGCAGAGAAGCATGTTCTCTCATAGGAACTTCTCACACTTACACCACCACCATAATCCCTAAGAGCACTAGTATCAAATACCCAATAATTTTTCCTATATTTAGGGAATAAAATTACTTTTTGTTTTTCTATCCAAATACACCCCACAGCAGCTTCCCTTCATTTCTTTTCTTATCTCTCTCTCTCGTTGTCTCTGCAAGCAGCAGAAAACCCAAGCCCCCTCCCTTCTGTTTCTTCTCTTTTTGTTCTGAATTTTCTTAGCCACAGCCTTTTTTTTTTCCCTCCTTCAAACCATGGATTCAACGAGTATTTTGTACTCAGAGAAAGCTGCTGAAAGACTTCCTCAATGACAATCCAGATTCATGCCCTTCAACCGGGTTTAAATAATTTCTAGACATTTAAATTCAAAAGCTGCATCAACCAAAATTTCAGCGTTCCAGGCCTTGATTAACGAAGTCGAGAAACTTCCCTTCACCATTGTCAAATCCCACTCTATTTTGTTGATGGGGTTTGTGTTTCGGTGTTGCAGAAGAGAAGAGGGAGATGGGGCTGATTGAAGAAGGAGAAAGGAGAGAGGAGAGAGAGCATGTGCTTTTTTAGGATTATAATAATCCATTGGGGGAGATGGGGCTGATCGAAGAAGGAGAAAGGAGAGAGGAGAGAGAGCATGTGCTTTTTTAGGATTATAATAATCCATTGGGTAGCTACAGGGCTACTCAATGCATTGGGTAGCACTGTAGCTACCCAATGATTTAGGGAAGGGAATCAGTCCTATAGGGCATCTGTTACAGGTGTCTTTTTGTAATTTTTTTCAAATTTTTCCTATATTTAGGGAAGGAAACAAGCTATAGGGCATCTGCTACTAGTGCTCTAAGACACATTCTATACGACACATGATCCAACAACCAAGGCTACGTATGCATCAGGATTTCTCATTCTTCTTTTGTTTTCTTCCTATTTATCCTATGGTTTTTCTTTGAGTGGCAGGGGTGTTGAGCAAAGCAAAGATATATTTCCTATAATCACCCTTTTCTTTGGCCTTCCACTTGATTTAGTTATGTAAACTTACACAGAGGAACAGCGGAAAAAAAAAATAGTAAAGAAAGAATTGAGTAGCCAAGCAGGAATTCAAATAACATTTGAATCAAATTGTTAGAGCTGTTATAGTTTTATATTAGCCTGTTATTCTTATAGCTTAAGGGTATTCTTGCAATCATGTGATTAGGGCATAAGGGTATTCTTGTAATCATGGTATATTTACCCTAGTATAAATATATGCTATGGTGAAAGGACTGAAACATTTAGTCCTAAACCTTTTATTAACACTCTCTTTCTTCTCTTCTCTTCTTCTTCCCTCTTTCCTAACCCTAATATTTTAAACTTTACAATCCAACTCAAATATCTATTTTTTCGTTTCTTTTTGCTCCATTTTCTCAGGAATTAAACAAAAAAATTAGGGAACAAGTAATGCCAAGTATATTTTGAGCATCCAAACATATAAAATCATTCTTAAATTTCAACTTTGAAATAATGATCAAAGGGAATCCTTCCTTGAACCATCAAAAACATCCTTGAGAATATTGACACATAATAAACAAAGAATTCTTGAATGCAAAGCAACAAACTCAAATTCTATTCACATAAAGACAGTACAATAACACACCTGAATGAGGGTTAACGAACTATTGGTAAGCCAATAGACTAGACTCCCCTGCAAAAAAAAAAAAAAGGAGAGGGAGGGGAAGATGAGAAGAGGACGTTACTATCACATCAAGCAGTAGCAGTGAGAAAGTAACAGAAGTATAATGGGGATGTTTCAACCAATTCATTGGAGGAGGCCAAGCAAAAACAGCTTTTAGTTCTAAAGCAGGATGTACAATAAGTTAAATGACAATGTACTTTGGCATATTGTTTCTATGGAGGAAATTATAATGCAAAATGGAAATTGCTTCATTGCTGCACAACTGCAAACTTTCCAGACGATGGCTATACAAAGTGCCTCAAATAACATCATCTTAAAAAATGACACTAACATCATATGAAGGATTCACCGATATATGCCATAGAGCACATTGTAATGCTCCATAACATGCCAAGTTAATTACTATCACCACGCATCATACCTTCTAAATCAGATGAACCTAAAAAAATTTTGGCAAGATAAACTTCAGAGGAGATTTTAGCACATAATCTCAAAACAATCCATATTTTCCCACCCTTTTCTACCGCTACAAAAAATTTAATAAGAGCATATTATGATACGAAAGCTCAAGTGTGCAGTGACTTGAGTTTTGCATATGGATGTTAACAGGTTGGTTTTAAGTTGGTCTAGCTTTACCAACCAACAGAGCTATGTAAATGGTTGATTTTCAGTTCCTACCAGCTTCAGTTCCAGCTTTGATCCCATTTCACTAGACAGACAAGATATAAGATCTCATGCACCACTTCATCTATCTGGTATTAAAATTTAATAATGTTAACAAGGTCCAAAAAGACGAAGATGTGTCAATCTTGGTTCATTTTGTGCCACTCTTTTGTCGTGGTGCAAGATATATGAAAACTTTGGAGTCAGAGAATTTTTCATCTCTTTCTTTATGTTATCTAAGTCCTCCAATTTTTCAGCCATTTCATATTTACATCAACATGGTGCCATTATTGAAAAAAAAAATACAAGAAGGATACTTCAAATTAACATCTTACCCGTTTAAATAAAACTGAATTTAAACATAACATTGACATCATATGTGAAAGAACGATCATTGGAAACAAACAAAACGCATTTATACGTAAATCTCACAATTAGATATTTCCATGGATGCTTGGACAATACTCATATATCCACATAGTGCACCTTACTTCCCAAAGTTTTGCAAAAATAACATAATTTTTACCTGAGGAATACAGTAACCAATAAAAAATAGAGGCAGAGTCAAAAAGTCCAAGTAGAATTTGTAGTACTGCAATAAAAAGGAGAATTCCAATTAGTTATGTGACATTATATATATATATAACCAGTGAAAAGAAAGACATCTGCAAGAATTCAATTCAACCAAGTAACACACATAAATTCTAAAAAACCAATATATGCAACACAAAAAGATAACAATGTCAGTGAAATTTGTGCACAACTTGTATCTACTCACTTTTGATAATAAGCCAAACACGCCAGTCGCTTTTCCAACTGAAGATGCCCCAAAAGAAACCTGTTATATTGATTAAACAAAAGTCAACATATATTCTTTAATATTAACAAGATTGATTTATAAAATATGCTACTAGCATATGTGTCAAAAGCAATTTGGAACATTTTGAGAGGCTTTGACAAGAGTGCCACACAATCAATTTAACTAAGAAACCATCTTGTATAACACAGGCAGATTATGTATACACAACTTTAGGAATTTGTAGACATTAAACTTGTATGCTATGAAGTGTCAACAGCTGTACCACTGGGGTCATAGCCAGGGTAATAATAAGAATACAAGCAACAACTTGAGCACAAAACAAGTGAAATGTTCTCAGGTGCACTAAAACCAAGCAAACTAAGATGGTAACAGACAAGCAACTGTTGAGCAAGATAAATGTCAGTATGTTTGGCAATTTAAAACAGTAAACATAAGGAATATAAACAAGGTAGCAAGCAAAGTTTTAATTTCAAAAAATTACTTCATCATCTAAACCAATACAATAGTTATATGTGAAAAAAAAAAAAAAATCCACTTCTCCGAGAATCCTCTTAGATTGGGCTGTAGTCTGTTCCTTCCTCTTTTTCGAATCTTTTAGAGCTCGTAAGCTTTTTAGATTTTAGACACCTTTAATGTGGTTGTCTCTCATGTACAGATTTCTTGTACAAGGGTTGTGCTAGTTTTTCTCTCAATAAATTATAACTTACAATAAAAAAGTTATATGTGAAAAATGAACAGATAAGAGAGTAGTGTCACAAGACTTTCCAACAAATCAAAAGTTGGACTAATTTTGAACAACAAACTACCAAACCTGATCAGATTTTCAAGTATTGACAAACAATTATAGGTCAAAAAACTCACCCTGGGGCTATGTTATGGCTTGCATATACATATGCATGCCTGTACTAGTGCTTGAGCACCACAAACAGTTTCACAGTGAAATGTTGATTTCAATCATACATATCTCTATTGATTACTAGTTCATAAAAGAAATAAGGTACATAATGCATGGCAAACGTGTAGTAAAAAATTTGATCATGTAACTTCTTGTAAAAAGCATGTTCATACTCACCTGTGTTTGGATAGATCTATGAAGGAACCACAACCTTCAATCTAACTCAACTGAACAAACATATCATAGCTAAACCATGGATGGTTCCTCAATCTACAGGTGGCACCAATAGGACCAAAGAATCTCTGTAACTTTAAGAGCATGTACAGTTGTACACACTTTTTTTTTTTTTTTTGTTTATAGGCACCCTCTTTTTCCTATAAATACACACTAGAACAAAGTCTTGTAACAAGAAAACACATGATCCAGTCTGTAAGCACCATAACACGATGTGAATGCAACTAGTTTAAGACTACTAAAATATTTGAAAATTCTATCTATTATGCACATATATACACATTTGTCTGTTTTGCATGCATGCAGTGACACATTCAGGCGGGAACCAAGAAGCTCAAGGAAAAGCAAACTTACATCGAATAATCCAATAATATCCCCTATACATAAATCTGTGGCTAAATTTTGTTATTAGTACTGTAGGCCAATAGGAACCACAAACCAAGAACATAACTGTGAGGCAATAAGAGTGACATCTCTATTCAATATAAGACTATTTGGATGTTCAACCCCATTATCACTGAGAAAAGAGGGATCTGGGAGGGTATGCATAACTATAAATACACATAAATGAAGTTATGATCATTAGTGCAGAGAGACTACATAGTCAAATACCTGAACATTAGTATAGTGCAAGCCAGCTATCAATAAAGGGAAGATGGAGCCTGAAACACCATGTGAGAATTCAGTTAAATTCTGGAACCATAAAGCGCCACCCTGTAATGAATGTGAGAAATTTATGGTTCAGCTAAATTAGAGAAACTATATAAATTCTGTTGACAATACAAACTGCACCATATGGTCAAACTTTCTACAGCACCATAAATTTTCCAGAATACAAAGATAGCAAAGATGAGCATTACCCATAAGGAAAAACAATAGATGGCATATCGATTTCCAGCTGAAAATGCATTTAGAAATTTAACTTAGGGCACGTTTGGTACGCAAGAGTAGAGCCAAGAATGGAATAGCTATTCCTATACTATTTTGTTATTTGGTTGCGCCATCATTACTGTGAATATTCCCCTAAAATGATCCTCTCAAAAAAGGGGGGATAGGTATTACCCCCAAGAATAGAATAACAAAAAAAATAATATCTTCAAAAACCCATTTGTCACTTTCATTCTAGTCTCCCCCAAGGGGATGGTTAGCCACCCCAACCGAACTCTTAGGGGTGGTCGCACCAACCCGGGTGACATAGGGGGTGGTCACAACTCACGGTCATCCTTGATATGCTATCTGGTGGCCGTGACCACCAGATCAATGCTCACCACCTAGCCCAGGCCACCGCTCGGCCTCACCAATTGCTAACCCAGCCAACCACTAGCCACCATCCGGCCTAGCCCACTATCGAAAACTACATCCGGTGGTCCCCCACCATCTCTAGGCACAACACAACCCAGGCCACCTCCACACACCTTAGCGGTGAACTAGGGCGGACAATGGTCGGAGATGGTGGAGGACCACCGGATATGACTGTAAGTCGTAGGCCGAGCCAAATGATGGCCAACGGTTGGTTGGACGGGACAGTGGTTGGCAGTTGGCGAGGCCGGGCAGTGGTCAATGGTGGGATGGGTCGAGCGATGCCAGTGGTGAGCTCTAATCTGTGGTAGCGACCACTAGATCTGGTGGTTTGACTAACCCCGTGCAATGGTTGGGGGTGGCACTGACCAAGAGTACGGGGTGCTATTCCTGTGTTATTATTTTGTTTGATAAGTAATTGAAATATCATTAAAAGTGCAAAGCGTCCTCAGATACACAAGAAGTATACAAGAAAAAACACCTAAGTAAGAGCAATTATGAAATCATGATAACTAATCACCAAAAGATACGCAGCAGTCCAAAAATACAAAGTATTGAAGAATAAGGATTGAATCTCCTCAAAGTCCTCTCACAGTTCTCAAAACTTATGTCATTCATTTCCCTCTAATAGACACACAAAAGGCACGAAAGCACCAACTTCCACACATCAGCACTCCAAAAGTTGCCAGCAGTCAACCAACAAGCATACAAGTCGGCTACTTGTCTAGGCATAACCCAAGACAGCCCAAATCAACTGAAGACCACATTTCAAATGGTACAAACAACCTTATAATGGAGAAGAAGATAGTCTACGGACTCCCAATTGTTTTTACACATGAAGCACCTATCGAGCACAATGACGTGCCACTTCTTGAAATTCTCCATGGTAAGGATCTTCCGACCGCTTATCAAGCAAAAAAAGTCTCCTTCAAAGGAACCTTAGATCACCAAACACTTTTCCATGGGAAACAAAAGCCGTCATTACAACCCATGACACTATAAATGGATTTAACAACAAACAACTCTCTTTTGGAGGGGACCCACCAAAACTTGTCTTCACCTTCCTAACTCACTCGAACTAAATACAACACCTTGAAAAACGAGGCAAAGACATCTACCTCCCAATCATAAGTCGCTCTAGCAAAGCTCACATTCCACTAAATAAAGCCACCAAAAAGTTTTAAAAGAGTCACAACTGAAGCATCCTTTACGCAAACAATACCATATAAATCTGGAAATGCGACCTTAAGGGCCCTATTCCCACACTATAAGTTGTGCCAAAATCTAAGATTTGAGCCATCTCCCACCTCAAATCTGGTATGACTTAAAAACTCTTTCAACCCCTCTTGATATTCTTCTATAACCCTACCCCATATGCCCCAAGAGGCTCATTAGAACACCACCCACCCCATGAACTTCCAAATTTAGAGTCCACCAAGCCTCTCTCTCAAACCCATAGCACGAAAGTCATTTACCAGGTGATATTTGAACTCTTTGCCAAGCCCACCACATAAGAAATCACGTCGAAGCTTCTCAATACGATAAGCAACACTCGCTGGGAGATGAAAGATGGACATAAGGTACATAGGTAAACTGGAGAGTGTGCTCATCATGAGGGTAACCCCTTTTTTTTATAAGGGAAAATTTTATAAAAAACGTAAGGCGTCTCGAAGTACACAGATAATATACACAAGAAGCTCCTAACTGAAAGAAGCAAAAGAAAAACTCGAACGATACAGCAAGAAAAACTCACTAACCCACAAAACCCAAAAAAGCCCTCAAACCCAAAACCCTCAAAAACATAAAAATCCTGAAACCCACCCAAAGCACTCATCGCTAGAAAGTGAGCCTTGCCTTTCCCATGCCTAGAGGACATTTCCTTAGAATCATAGGTGATAAAACACTCTAAGTTCAGAAGTTCCCTTCTACCCTTAATCTTCTTAAGGAGAATCACATCAGAGTCTCCCTTACCCAAATCCCCCATCAAAATCCAATCCTAGACAGTGGCAGGCAAAAATTCACCCACTATGTCCTGATCCCTCACCACCAGCTCCGAAGATGGTCCACCACCAAACCCAACCGGAGACAACCCAACAATTCAATCTGCATCAAGCGCAGTTGCAATAGACAAGCTAGCAGGGATCATGAGATTCTTTTCAAATGAAGAATCCAGACAGGACAGATTGAGAACTTCCTTACGCAAGCCCAAAGCTGCCAGCATGGGCTGAGGGTTGAGAAAGCCTCGCCGAAACAGCCTCCTTCCCTGCCATCGAAGCTGTAAGCTAAAAAGACTGGAAGCTAGGCTTTGCTTTCGACAAGATCTAGTTGAGAACTGACGAGCTTTTCGTCCAAGGTGGGAAGAAAAAAAGTTCACCAGTGCTACTAGAACTCGCCGAAACATACCCACCATGCCAGTTCACCCCAGCCGGAACCGTCATGCCCAAACCAATTGCTAGTGTAGCCTCCGACACTACCGCCTTCCCAGGAAGATCAACAAGCTAGATGCTAGAATCCCAAACTGGAAGAACAGGACCCGCACCTAAACCCAACTCGAGAACGGACTTCACCCCAGAACCCACAATTGCAGTGGGTTTGGGAGTAAAATGTGACTTGAGCCTGGACTTAGAGGCCCAAGCCTTCCCCACTTTAGACTGCCCAACCCAAAAGGCCTTACAAAAAGGCCCAAACTTCAAACTGCAACCCAAAACCGTCAGTCCCTCAAGAATCTTCCTCAGAACCTTATCCACCTCAACTCTAGCCTTAACGAGTTGTCTCTTCCACGCCCAAAGAAGAGATTTCAGCACTCCTTTACCACTGCAGCTGCTGACCCCCTCTTCAAATACATTAGAAAGGCAAGTCTTGTTGCCAGAGTTTGTCTCTCCACCATCACACTCCACCTTGCCTTGTGCAGAGAGCCCCTGCTGAGCGACAACAAGGATGTCCACCAAGTCCCTGACGGTTTTTCGGTCTTTACCTAACGGGTCCCAACACACCGTTGAAGGCTTGGGAGAGTTGACCTCCACTCGTAACACTGCCGCAAACGACGATACCCTAGTCCCATCCTTCTTCCCCACCGAAGATGGGATAACAAAACACTGAACAAGAGTCTTGGAATCAAGAAAAGCCAGCGCCTTACTCAGTTCACCTACAGCACGACTCCACCCCCGCCTTTCACGTCCCTCAGAAAGCAGAATGAGCCCTTTTCGGCCACCTACTGCGTGAACACTCAACTCTAGAAACCAGCCAGCCCTATTGCCACCTCTCCGGACGAGAAACACCTTCGATCCTTCACGAAAAGATTTGACGAACTCCTCGATACCAGTGTTCCACAACACCACTTCCACCATCGAGACCAGCCATCTAGTACACTGAACACCCAAAATCACAGAACCGGCAAAACCCTTCCTCCTTTCCTCCAACCGGACTACTGGCTCTCCTTCCCTCACCGAAAGAACAAAGGATTTTGCCTCCACGAAACCACTCCACAACGAGTAAGAGCACACAACAAACGCCACCACACGCCACTCACATCGTCACCAAGACAGAGAGCACGACGGCCCTTAAAACACAAATGAAGCCACCCCAGTGAGACCATAGTCCAAGCAGCGAATACACGCTCTGAGTTGATGACCGCTAAGGACCTCTACACAGCGACGGCAAAGCCCACACCCAAGAAATCCAAAACCTGTCAAACTACGTGGCGACAACCCAAACCAGGATCCTAGCAGGATGCACCTACATGCGCCACCGCTAGGAGAGAAAGGAGAGAGCGCTGATAGAAGAGAATAAATTGTTGGCAAGGTCAACCCTACCACCCTTAAACAAATACATTATTTTTCAATTAGCCAAACAATGCTCTATCTTCTCAATAACACCATCCCAAATGTGTTTGGCCTTATAGGAGGCCCCAAACAATAGGCCAAGATACTTCAAAGGCAAAGAAGAAACCCCTCAGCCCAAAGTATCAGCCAACATATCCACATTATCAACATTTTCAATAGGAACCAATTTTGATTTAGCCAAGTTATCTTCAATCCCAAAATAGCTTCCATTTTGATTTAGAACTGTAGATGACATGCTACAGAAAATCAAAGTATCAGTAGCAAATAGAAGATGAGAGATATCAATCCCACCCATACAAAAGCCAGATAACAAACCTCCACTCACTACAGCAGAAATCATCCTACCCAACACCACCATCACAATGACAAATAGCAAGGGAGACAAAGGGCCCCCTTGTCTCATGCCACGAGAGCTACTAAAAAAAAGTGGGAATACCGTTCACTAAAACTGAGAAACGCACCAAGAAAAATACAATGAGCTATTCAAGAGCACCATGCCCCCCCCCCCCCTCCCCCCCCAAAAAAAAAAAACTGCACCTCCTCAACATGTACAACAAAATATCCCAGTTAACATGATCATAATCTTTTTCTAAGTCCATTTTGCAAATAACACCCGGTTCACTAAATCTTATTCTACTATCAAGGCATTCATTAACAATAAGAACATAATTAAGGATTTGCCTACCTTAAATGAACGCATTCTGCGACTTAGAAATAATCTTCTCCAACACCATTTTAAGCATGTTTGCTAGAGTCTTAGCAATAATTTTGTAAATGCCACCCATTAGATTGATCGAGTGAAAGTCCTTGGGGTTAATAGCCCTTGGAATCTTCGGAATGAGGGCGACGAACATCGCATTTAGGCTTCTCTCAAATTTACCACTAGCATGGAAGTCATGAACGACCTTCATGATGTCCTTTTTTTAAAACAACCCAACAAGCTTGAAAAAACGCCATAGAGAAACTGTCAACGCCCGGTGCCTTGTTACCATTCGTACCTTCAACAATCTCCAACACCTTTCCTTCCTCAAAAACTCTCTCCAACAAACTAGCCTCAACCTCATCAATAGAAGCAAAAGAAAGACTGTCCAACAAAAGCCTCCAACTAAACTACTCGGTGTACAATTTATTATAAAACTTAACAATGTGCTCACTAATATCCAACCATTTGGTAGAAACTGTACCATCAATCAACGGGGACTCAAATGGAATTCTTCCTTCCGTAGGAGTTAGCCATTTTGTGGGGAAAAAAAAAATCCATGCATTTGTCACCCTCCATTTTGGAGTTAGCCATTCCTAGTAATAATCATTCCTATGTTATTTTTATAAGGGTATTTTAGAAAATTTGGTTTAAATTTGGTTCCATTCCAGGTAGGAAATTTTGTCATTCATGTGTTGTCACTAAACGAATGAATAGGAATGGTCATTCCATTCCAGCTTCTTGCATTCTTGGTAATACTCATTCCTATTCCTAGTAATCATCATTCAAGTGTACCAAGCATACCCTCACCATTATTTAGGAATGTTCTGTATCATCAAAAGAAGTATGCGTACAAAAGGTACCCAACTGTAGTTTTCAAGGAAAAAGAAGTAGGAATGTAAATTACAAGGAAAATTCCAGAAGCTAGTTGCTTCTTAAGAAAGTTTATTATGCTTTGCATACAAGAGCTTTACACAATTACTAGACCAATCTAAATTCAGGTCTAGTCAATTCTTAATTAGGTCTGAACTAGCTATTCCAGCATCCACCATGTGTAATTGGCTTTCCCCACTAGAGTGCCATGTGAGTAGAACATATTTTGGGTGTGATTTCCAAGGACAAAGAAATATAAATGTAAACCACAAATAATTCCAGAGAGGTAGCAGATTATTAAGAAATTCATTTTGCCTCTCGTACAAGGCCTTCATTGATGAATATATGAGTTGTGGATTATTACGTCATCAAATGTAACACAACTACTATTTTAAAGAAAAAGAAGTTCGAATGTATCTGTCTAATACATTAGTGACTTACACAATCAAAACCAGGATGATGATCCAGTGACATTCTCCGAACACTAGTCATCCACAAGAAAAAGCATGGTACCTGCAGATGATTTGAAAGAGAGCAAGATAAATTAATATGGAAATTGTCCATGCAACGTCATATTCAGGCCAATATGGTTTTCAAGTTTCAGCAGGAATACAAAATACGCTTTAATTTTCCCCTTTTCTTTCCTTTTTTCCAAGCTTGTTTATATAACCATTGATGACTGATGAAATGTTAATAGCAGTAGTAAAGAAACAAAACATAAATAACACACTCAAATCTCGGACAAATCCAGCTCCATTCCTACATGATACCATCATTGAGTAATTTATCATCCATATTTTTAATTACTTGATGAAAGTAACAGGAGCCAATCGAATGCCTTCATATGGAGTAATAACTCCCATCAGCTACTTCATAGACATGATTGATCATTCAGCTAACCCCATACACAAGCATGCACTTCTACTACAGAAGTTTAGCAGCAGTAATTGGGACAGCAATCAGTTTGACTTGTCATGTTATAAAAATGGACTTTTCTGTTAATAAATTGGGCTTTGGAAATCGAAGATGTCAGGAGACAAATCGTTGGGAACGATGGAAGTAGGAGTCCAGCCTTGATGGTTACTACCATTTCTGCATGGGCAAGTAATGCCTCATTTCTTTATGTTCAACACACAGATCTAAATTGAAATCTCAAGTTAACTATGCAGATCCCATTTGACAAAAATGAGGATTTTAGAGCGCTAAAAGAAGAAGAAATGAGAAGAAGACAGATAATCAAATTAAGGATGAAAAAAGGCTGGCAAAATTTTGAGAGAGAGAGAGAACAAGATAGACCAAGTGTCATGACATTTGTTATTCTCACATGCATTGCATTGATAAAATTTATATGTATTTTAGTTATGCTAGAAAGGTAGACATAGGAATCATTTTAAAAAAAAATGTCCCAGATTCAATGAGTAAAGGATTACCTAAATTGTGTCTCAGGTAAATACATCTAAAAATTGAGCCATTAATTCAGTTAGGCACTTGTTTTCAGTGCTTATTGCCTCAGCCAGGGTGCTTCCTAGGTGCAAACTGAAATTCTTTTTTTTTTTTAAGTCAAATTTTATTAAAAATGAAAGGTGCTCTAAAGTACAGAAGTAATATACAAAAGGAAACCCCTAAAAAGAGTAAGCAAAATAAAAACCGAAACAACCCAACACCGAACGGAACCCAACCAAGAAAGACTACCAAATAGAAGCCTCGAACCCAAAACCCAAAACACCAAACAACCTTCAAACCCATAGTTAGCAAGCATGAACCTTGCCTTTTTCACGCCCAGAAGATGCTTAAGTCGAATCATAATTTATGGAACATTCTAGATTTAGTAGCTCCCTTTTGCCTCTGGAATAAGAGCATGCCCCCTTAACCTCCTAAAGATTATCCTCCCCAATGGCTGTCAGCAAAGCCATTGTTTGATCCTCATCGCTAAAAACCCCCACCACAGGACAAACATTCTTAACACTATAAAGAGCCCAATCCAAGGAAATGACAGGGAAACAAACATCCCTCACAACCAGAGCCAACGACGAGAGACCAACTGACCTATCTAGCGTAGTCTGAGGATCTACCAGCACTGTGGAGGAACTAGACCCTAGAAACCCTCGCCAGAGGAGATTTCCGAACATCAGCCTTAAAACAATGGCTGCCAATTTAACCGACGGCTCCAGCAACACAACAGTAGGCAGAACTGGTGGAGCAGTGAACATCGACACTACCTTAGCAATGAGATTATCATCCATCTTCGAAAACTTACTATCCTTGGTTTTACGGTTATAGCACTTCACTGGCTTGAACGCCACCTCTATCAGGTGCAAACTGAAATTGTAGCTAGCAACTTGCTCGCCTAAGCGCTTAGGCAAGCATCAAGCTCGCCTTTGACTACATAACCCCTTCTATTTTCAAGAAGTGGTATACAATTGCTAGCAGTTTCTAAATCATTATAAAGAGGCTAAAATATTTCATCCTATTAGATATAAAATATCATATGTAAAAAAAATGGCGTTTTTGAAATGGACAACATTATTCTCACACCTATGATAGACGTATCACCTGGATGGAGAAGTATGCAAGGAACCATAAAAATGAGGGGCATCCAATTGCTCTTCTTTCCTTCCGGAAGAGTGAAATTTGATCAATATAACTCCTTCCTGAGAGAGGTGGTGGCAATGGAGGAGGCACTTTGAGAAATGCATATGAGAGTCAAACAAAAATTAATTGTAAGTTGAATTGATGAACAGCAGAAGAGGATTCCATGGTAAGAATACCATAGAAATGATATAAAATGAATTTTCCTCATAATAGTATGTCAATAAACATTAATACGCAGAAAACTAATAGCATTAATGTCCACCAGTGTCAGTGACCAGAAATTTGTGAAATAATATAGCAAAGGTGCTGAAATTATGCCATGCCACTGGTACTGATAAAGGCTTTGAATACAACAATTACGGCAGGGTTTTGTTGAAACTAATAACCTCTAGCAAAATAAATTTTTCATACCCTTCTCACATTTTTCTGTGGATAATTACTCAACATGCTGAACAATGCGGGAAAAGACAAGGTGAGATGACAGCATATTCATAGTCGAAAAAAAAAAAAAAAAAAAAGAGACATAAAAATAATTAATATTAAGGTTAGTGTAAGACCATCAATATTTGATACAAAGTACTAACACATCCATCATTGCAAGTGACACATCCTTAGCATAATGCGCAGGATGAAGTATTGGAATATTCCTCCATCTCTTTTATATTCCTTTGTGTTGTACTCTTTCAATTCTTCTTCAGAACTCTTTGAGGCGAAAATAGTAAAGGATTGTATCTCTTTTGATTCTTCACTTATCAAAAAGACTTCCTATGATTCAACTTTTATCTTTATTAAAACAATACATGAATTTTGTTGAGGTGCATCTAACACAAAAGAAGGCATATCATCATCTGATCTTTCAATTTCTTTTGCTCTAGTAACGTGATTTAAGTCCGTTTCTTTCTTCTTGGGAGAGCAAACTTTGAACCAATATTATTTGCAATTGTAGCCTTTATTTGATGTGGGGCATAGTTGGAATCCTAGGAAGTCTTCGTCTAAGGAGTTTTAGTCCTTAATGTTATGTTTATTTGCGTTAGAGAGCAGTTAGCTCAGTTTAAATTAAGTTTTTTTTTAAAAAAAAAAAAACAATCATTTTCAACATCAAACCCATTCAAAAACTCTACAGAAACTCCTCAAGGCATAATTTAGAGTTGAATTCCTGAAGATCATGAACCAGATTTGGTACTAAAGCCCATTAAAGCTTATGTCCTGTGTCAAAAGTTCAATCCAATAAGAAACAACTTTTTTTTGTTTTTATAAGAGTTTATTAAAAAGCGTAAGGCGCCCCTAAGTACACCGGCAACATACACGAGAGGCTCTAAACAAGCAAAAAATTCAAGCCCTCATACCCAAAACCCAAAGCCCACAACACAGCAAAACTCTCAAACCTTGCCTTTTCCCCGCCTAGTGGATGCACCCTCAGCATCGTAGTTAATGGAGGATTATAAATTTAGAATCTTTGTTCTACCCTTAACCTTTCAGGGGGGTAGCCTCTAAGGTGACATCCAACCTCTCACTAGGCTCCCGTATCAAATCTCAGTCCAAAAGAAAATGATCTTCGTCTTCCCCATCCCCACCCCAGCAAACATCATCTTTCACACCCCAGAAGTCATCGTCCTCTTCTTCACTATCCAACAACTTTGAAAAATAATCGACCAAGCCTGTCACCACACCAGAGGAGGCAAGGGGGCACTAAACGACGAAACTGTCTCGACGATCAATCGATAGTCCATTTTCAAAAACCTGCTACCCCTCAACTTACGGCTATAGCGCTGCAAGGGTTTAGAAGACAATGCAGACAAGGGCCTCAAAATCTCCAGCCCAAGAAGCCCACTCGAAGCCAACCGGGAATCCAGGGCACCAGGGACGAGAAGAGGAAGGGTCGTACCTGACACTTCCTTCTGTGGACCCATAGTTACCGAGGGCTTAAGGAAGCCACGCCTAAGAAGGCTCTTAGTTGGTTTAGGGATCCCTCCATCACTAAGCCGAGCCAAGACAGAAGAAAATGCCTGAGTAGAACACCTCACATCACTAGGCTGATCCAACACAAAAGAAGAGGAAGTTGTACTCTGAACTACCGGCAATCTGCACTACCGACGAAATTGCACCATCACTGAAACCAGCACAATCCGAACCCAACCCAGCAAGAGTACTTGCCAGAATCCCCGAGACCATACCAGCCGAGCCTAGAGCTACTGGCGGAGGCTAAGAAAGCAAAGAAGCAACAGCATCTTCGAGCCTCACTAGAAAAAACCCATACACAGGCATCAGATCTCACAGTCTCCGGAGCAAGAGCAACTTCCAATTGAGACAGGGCTACGAGGGTTTGCAGCCTTTGAGGGAACAAAAAGCCACCGGTGTCGATTGGGCACGCCAGAATTAGACCATCAAGATGGGCTTCTTCAGGCGCGATCGCCAGTAGCAGAGCCACCTCTGTCGAAGAAGCTGAGGCCCTAACCTTAGAGGACTGCGGCAAAAGGAACTGGACACAGGACCCCAACCTTAGAGGATTGAAACGTAGGCTAAAGCTTGGACCTACGCTTGGGAGCCCAACGCATCCTCCCCTTACGTCGCCCAACACGCTTGGGCTTCTAAAAAAGCCCAGGGCCCCCAAGGCCCTTCAAGCCTTCAAAAACAACCCTCAAAGCCCAGCCAACCTCTGCTTGCAGTGTCACGAGCTTATCCTTCCACACCCCAAGGAGCGACAATGACAACTCCTTAGCTTGCATCAAATTCCCCCCATTTCCTACACCAGCTGACGAAGCAGAAAGACCTCGCGCAGTGGACTTATTTTGGACATCAAGAAGGTCTTTGCCCAGCAGATTACCAATAAAAGGGTGGTCTTTGCCCAATGAATCCCCTAACCACGCCGTCGGAATCTCTGCCATTACAAACAAGCTAGCCATTGACAGCAACGCATCTGTATACGACGGCGCATTCCCACCGAATAGAGAAGGACCCAACCTAGAAACAACCCCAGCCTTCTTCCCAGACTTCATCCCTACCGGAGAACAATCACCAGAGAGCGGAGAAACAAATGTGGCTTCAAGGCAAGCCAACGCCTTAGTCAACTCACCAGCAACTCGGCTCCATCCCCGCACTTCGCGACCCTAAGGAAGCAAAGCAAGTCGTTTTCGGCCACCCACTGCATAAGCCGCCACCTCCAAGTACCAGCCGACCTTATTACCGCCTCTCCAAACGATGAGAGCCTTCGAATCCTCCCGAAATGATTTGACGAAGTCTTTAACATCAAGATTTTGCAAGAACTCTTTCACCGTCAAGACCAACTATTCGATACACTAGAAACCCAAATACTGAACACTGGTAAAGCCTCTCCTCCTTTCCTCCAACCAGAACACCAAGCCACCTTCCTCCACCAAAACAAAACGATTTGGCCTCTACGAAGAACTTCCACTCTATCTCCAACTAGTGTCTCCACACACTACTCACATCGTTGCCGACAAGAAAGCCGCGAGTGAGTCAGCACCCCACCCCCCCCCCCCCCCCAAAAGGTGGAGCCACCCCAAGAGAAGATGACACACCAGAAATAAGAGGAGAAGGTGTTTAATGGATGATCGAGGCTGAGAGCTAGCAGAATGCGCCTTCACGTGACACTGTTAGCGGAGGGAGGGAGGGAAAAGAGAGAGAGGACAGAAACTCTTGATGCCAATAAGAAACAACTCTCATGCCAACTACAATGCTCATTGCTATAGCAAAAAAGGTGCAAGCATCTACAATGAACATTCATCAACAATTGTTCCATAAATAAGCTTTTAGTTTTTCCTTTTATTTTCTTTTTATGATAAGTAGCACGTGCTCCATAGACTAACATGCAACCTTTACTCTTGAGTATATGAATGTTTTTCTTCTTTTCCTCCCTAATAGGAGGTCTCTCTTGTATACTTATTATGTACTAGAGTTGCGCCTCTCTGCACTTTCTAGTGAGATTGAATTACCTAAAGAAGAAAAAAAAAAGTTGGCATTGTATGAGGCAAAAGGCTAGATCTAGAAACTATACGCATCATGCACACTTTTTTTTTTTATATATAAGTAAAGGAAATTTTATAAAAAACATAAGGCGCCTCTAAATACACAGGCAGTATACACAGGAAGAACCTATCAAAAACCCAAACAAAACAACTAAAAAAACCCACAAAATCTGAAAAGCCCTCAAACTCGACAAGCACTCAAACCCAAAATTCACCACACACCAAAAGCTCCTTAACCCAAAACCCACACGAAGCACTCAACACTACATGACGTGAGCATTGCCTTTCCCACGCCTAGAGGACGCGCAGCCAGTGTCATAGTTTATGAACCATTCTAAGCTCAACAGCTCCCTTTTACCTCATCTTAGAACGCGCACGATTTACCTCCCAAGGATAATCCTCTTCCACGTGATTGACAGATGTTGTATGTGTAAGAAGGCGGGGGAATCTGTGGATCACCTTCTTCTCCATTGCGACGTAGCGTACACCGTTTGGAGTGCGTTTTTTAGCCGTTTTGAGCTGTCCTGGGTGATGCCTAGGCGAGTTGTGGATTTGTTAGGCTGCTGGTGGTCCTCGGGTAGGCCTAGGAGCGCGGCTGTGTGGAAAATGGTTCCTACGTGCATCTTCTGGTGTTTGTGGAAAGAACGGAATGACAAAAACTTTGAGGATAGAGAGAAGTCGTTGGAGGATATTTTATCTTTTTTCTATGAGACTCTGTTCCTATGGACAGCGGCGTTTATTTCACCATTGTCTCTTAGTTTCAGTGATTTTCTTGTTTATTTTGCCCCCCATAGTTAGGGGTCCTTTTGTATATTTCCTGTGTACTTAGGGGCGCCTTACGCTTTTATAAAATTGACTTTTACTTATCAAAAAAAAAATAATCCTCTTCCACGGCTGCCAGGATCACCATAGTTATTATATCCTCAAACCCCTCACACAAGACCCCCACCACAACACCAACATACTTATCGCAACCCAAAGCCCATTCCAAGGGCATGGCAAAGGGAAAAACACCCAAAGGAAAAGGAAAATCTCCATCTTCCCCATCCCAAAAATCCAAGGGCATGGCATCATGCACATGTTGTTGACTATCATTGATAAGTGCCTTAGTTGGCACTGTGGCTTCCTTGATTGTTCCCATGACTTTTTTTTTCTCTTTTTTTTCTCTTTTTTTTCTCTTTCAGATTAGGTGTTTATTTTGTATACGTCACCTATACTTGGGTGCGCCCTTTGGTTTTATTGAATTTTTTTTTTATAAATAATTCATTTCATTGATGAGAGTAGAGGGGCACAACCCTAGTACACAGTATGTATACAAAGAAAGTCTCCCCTACATGCCAAAAAAAAAAAAAAAATTCACAAATTCAAAAAAGTTAGAATCTACCACAGCAAGAAAACATATGCGCGTTGCTAACACGCAACGGCTTTCTAAAGCTCAATCTATTGCTTGTTGGGTAAAATAGTACTCATTATAGAATTGATCAACAACATTGCCAAAGCTCATGGACGTGGTATTTGTATTTGGCAAAGTAGGTGAATGTACTTGTGAAGGAAATGATCTTTACATGGAAATTAAAGAATCTGGAGTAATCAATGAACAAAATATTGCAAAATCAAAAGTGGCTCCAATATATGGTCAGTTGAATGAACCACCTGAAGCTCGTATGAGAGTTGGTTTAACTGTCCTAACTATGGCAAAATTTTAATTGAGAGAGATTATACGCCACAATCCAGCTAAAAAGCGATTTGACCAAAGTGTGCTTGAGCTCTTCCCTTATCTTCTCACAATCTCAAAATATCTACCATTCATTGTTCTCCATATACTCCACATTAAGTACAACAGGGCTATCCTCCACACATCTAGAACTGAGTGGCTACCCACCTGACCTTGCCAATAATCTAACACCTATACCACCCTTGCAGGCATAACCCAATGGACTCCAAATAGGGTAAAGATCGCACTCCATATTCTCTTGCCACTTCGCAATAGAGTAAAAGATGATCAATAGATTTTCCACTCCTACACATTCAATGCCATTCCACTACTATGACTCTTCTCTTTCTCAAATTATCCAATGTCAAAATCTTCCCATGAGCTGCTGTCCACAAAAAAGAAAAAAGAAAAAAAACTCACTATCAAAGGGACTTTAACTTTCCAAATACTCCTTCAAGAAAACAAAGAACCCCCTGAAGTAATAACTCATGAAAAAACAACCTCATTTCGAATTTCTTCCTCTTTGAAGGAATCCACCGAATACAATCTTCACTACCTTGTCTCCATCTATATGAATATAACACACCAAAAAATTCAAGCACCAAATCTACCTCCCAATCTTGGATAGGTCTAACAAAAGACACATTCCACTGAGCAACTCCATTGGAAGACATCATGTTGTCCACAACCCACACCTTCTTACAACGAGCAATACTAAATAACTCCAGAAAAGCTTCCTTCAATGGCTAATCCCCACACCAAGCATCATACCAAAAACGAATCTTAGATCCATCACCCACTTCATATCTAATATATCTCGAAAAAAAAATCCCCACCCCACCTAATATGTTTCCACACTCCAACACCAAACACCCCGCTACCTCCTTAGAACATCAACCACCATTCAAACTATCATATTTTGCTTCCACAACCACCCGCCATAACGCCTCACTCTCCGTAGCATAACGTCATAACCATTTACCCAACAATGCTTGATTGAACTTAATCAAATTTACTTATCAAAAACAAAAAAATTGATAAGTTGAGTAGGGACAGCAACAGATTACTGTCCCTTTTTTTTTCCAAGAAACAAAACTAGGGGATCTATCCATGCCTTTAAAGCAGGTAATTTCCATCTCAAGTTGAACAATGGTAAGAAGCATAAAAACAAATATAGACCCAAGCTTGACCAGGTGGCAAGCATAACATTATTATTAAAGGAAAGTAAAAGTAGGAAGGAGACTAGGTTGTGTTTGGTAAAGAGTTTTGAGAGGAAAAAGATAAAGGAATTGATTGATATGATATAAAGCAGAAATGAGTTTTGAATTTTTTGTAAGAGAAAAATGAAGAAAGTTGTTTGGTAATGTGAAAAAATAAAGTTAATTTTTTAAGAAAAAGTGGAAGAATTGTTTGCCTAACATACCCTAATGTTCAAATTCTATGTGCATGCTTTGTCTGGTAGACTGGTAGACTGGTAGTGCATAAAAGTACATACACAATAAGCTTGTGAATGCCTTTCCCAATTTCTTATGTATGCAGAAAAATCAACAGAATAAGAGTTCAAAAGACAATATAGTGTGACCCCAATGACTAACCAAATAGGAGATTCGAAACAAAATTGAAGAACGAAAGCAATAACAGCGACAAATACATAGTTAACAAAGATCAAAAACTCACATTTAGGGAATAAATCTCCAATCCTTTTCAACTTGTTAAGTTGCAATATTAGTACTGGGAACAGTGCAACTCTGAGAGCCAGAGTGGAGGAAGCAATAACTATCCACCTAGAATGTCATCCAAACACATAAAAGAAAACATTGAGTATTTGGAAATAATTTTAAAAAAAAAAACTATTTCTTGGAACACAAGTCTGATTATCAAGAAGCCAAACTCATAACTATACATTCAAATAACAGATTGTCAAGTATGATCATTTCCTTAGAACTATATATTCAAATGAGATAGGCAAAGTGCGTAAATTTCAAAGTGGCGATTTTAGTGCAGGAATCTAATTATCTGGAAAAAAAAAATCAAAAGTGATCATTTCCTTCTCGACATTTTCTCGGAAACCAAACAGAAGGAGAAGAAATGAATGCCTACCAGGGCAGTCCAGTGTGGTCGTGGAAACCATCGAGCATCGAAATCACGGCACGAACCGGAAGAATGGAATCGTCGACAGTAACATCGAGCAGTCCCTGCGCAACTTCACCACCAAGCCCTACATTTATAAGCTCCAACTCGGTGGCTGACTCGGCGGCCGACTCACCGGCGATTCGGCCGAACTCAGAGTGATCAGCGTCGGCTGAACGAGAGGAAAAAGGTCGGGAGAGGAAGAGGTGGAGACAAGCGAGAGGTTTGCTAGTGTGAGAGGGATGGGGAGGTGAGAAGAGAGGGACTGGGTTAGGGTGAAGGTTACCGTTAGGGTTGGGGAGGAGGTGAGAGAGACGCGTGGCGGAGAGAGTGGGGAGGAGGGAGGAGGCGCGAGAGCGACGGAGGTGGGAGAATAGCATGGAAGTTGCCATCAGTCACAGGGCGGAGCAGGAGGGAATCAGAACGGGGTCTTTCGGGCCTCTCTGTGTCCTCCTCACCCCTCGGGCCCTAAAGTAGTAGTCCAAACAGGCTCTCAAGAGTCCACCACATACATGCTCTAAAGCCCTAGCCACATACAACTAAGCTTTTTTCTCAAAAAAATATATATATATTAAAATTTAAAAAAAAAAAAAAAAAAAAAAAAAGCACACATACCCTTAAACTACTCAGTACTCACACTATCAGTGTCTTCCTTCCTAGCTATATATTGCGTCAATATTACCTCTAAACTATAGAAATGGTTAATTACCCTTTGTCCTAAAAGAACAAGATTGACAAAAATACTTTTAACATTTTTAATAAAAAAACAAATATAATTCTACAAATTATAAAAAATTAAAAAAAAAAATGGTGAAGACCCAGGCATTGCCGTGGGTCTGTTGACAATTATAAACAGGTAGGAAGATGTCAATTAAGTATGGAATCAAAGTAAAAAAAAATGAAAAACTGTTTTTAAGTCCAAAGATTGTTGGGGGAAAAAAAAAAAAGGAGTTTCTATGAAATCATACATGAATTTTGTGCACAAGTCTTGGGTTGGCAGACTGATTCATACCTGTTACCTTGTTACAGATACAAGATTTTTGTGTCGAAGTCTTGCGTTGGCGGACTGGGTCTTGTGACGTGGTTCACCATTGTTTTAAAAAAATTAAAAATTTTTAATTTTTTAATTTTTTTTTTTTAATTATGGGCATTTTTTGTCATTGAGAGGATATTTTTTATACTTTGGATTTTTGATAATTTGGGAGACATTAAAGCAATCTATAGTTTAGAACGATAGTGATAATAGGATAATAGTTAGAAGAATAGAGAAATGTTAAACGAGCTAGTTTGACAATCCACTCTTTTTTCTTTTCTTTTCTTTTTTTTTTTCTCTAAAACAAAATCAAACTCTTTTGTTCACATTACTAAGCAATTTTTATCACTTTTCTCTCTCAACAAATTTCAAAACTCATTTTACCTTTATATCAAATGAATTAATTCTTTTTAAAAAAAAAAAAAAGAAATGTCAAACTTTTTTTTTATCATTATCAAACAACTTTTTCACTTTTTTTTCACCAAAAATTCAAAAAAAAAAATTATTACATCAATCAATTCTTATTACTATTCTAAAAACAAAAATAAAAATGGTTTGGCAAACACATGCTGACTGCTCAAATTACGCCACCATCACTTCTAAACTTAGGAAAGGTGAAGTGAATTGTTTCTTGCAGCTGCATAAAATATCTCAAACTCGCAGATGTGCTGCAAAAGAAGAGTCAAAAGCATGTTTGAATAATTGGTGACACATAAGAAAAATGGGATTAACTCAGAATAGGAAGTCCTCTTTCGGCATGAACTGATCTTTTATCATTATTCTTGACTCTTATAAATTCATGCTAATATTATAAGAAAATAAGTTAAGAAGGAACCCCTCGGGTTGACTAAAATATATCCAAATTTGCTTTTGGTTTGACTTATTGCTTCTTTTCTTGTTGACTAGACTTCTTTAGTTTGATGTACCTTCATCTGAAAGCCATTGATGCTGTACTGGTTGTGGTTGCATCAGTTTTAAGTTTCGGCATAGCCATGAGCCTCAACTCCTTGCATATTCAAATGTTTTCTCTTGGGGAGTTCAGGTTGCACAAAACCCCCCAGTGTGAGCGTTTTCTACGAGTTGCTTGCTTGCTTTCTTATTATAAATTATTGGTGTACAAATTCATTACTAAAAAAGTATTCAAGTAATACCCTAAATAGGCTTATTTTGTTATTTTAATAGTATTTGGCGTAAATGTAAATGTCACTTTCTTGAAGAAGCCTTCCATTTCATGGCTTTATATATGGTCCACAATCTACATTCAGGTTTTGTTTGCTTTGGAAGTAACAGCATTTTCCTGTGTGATACATGTACCAAACTAGGATCTTTTTAACTGTGTAATAATTTCAAGTAAATATTCATAAGAAACCTGATTTTTAGTGGTATAAGTCATTTTCTCTCCTGTAACCTTTTTTCCCATCAATTAGAAAAAAAAAATGGTATAAGTCATCCTCTCATTGCATTATTTCAAAATGATCAGTTTTCTAATGGAGCAATACTCCTGAGCAACACCTTATTTTAGGAAGCACAATGGACTCAAAAGACTTTGCTGAAATGATAGACTCAACACATGCAACTTAGTGCGCACTTATTTGCTGGAAGTTTTAACTTTATTAAAAACCATACACCATTCCACACGGTAACAGTAAACTATTCAACACTTTGTTTAACTTACAAAAACCATATACTATTCTAACTGTTCAACACTTCAAAAAAAAACCATACACCATTCCAACTATTCAATACTTAGAAGAACCATTCACCACAATCAACCAACTATAGGCTCAAAATCTTGTAACATCTACTAAAAGTACTAGCAATCCAAATAATCATATTGAAATTGACCAAAAGAAGCCCATCTCTTGGACACGCTCTAGAGTGACTGATTTAACCCTGCTGCATTGATTCTACAAAATAAACAAGCAATGAATAACACAACATAATTAAGCAAATAAGGCTTTCGTTATTCTTAATTAATGCAGTTCAGAAAATTTATGACACTTCAACTAAAATAATTGAAATTTATCTCAATTAGTTTCCAATACCTATGTCTGCCTTGCAATTTACCTGTACTTGAAAATAGACCCCCATCTCAACTAGAATGTCTTTCACATCAGTATGGTTTTCCAGATTCGCACCCAACATATGCAACGCACACACAACCTAGGCAGACACAGAATTTGAACAAAAAATAGTAAACCAAATGACAACGATTCATTGTCAAAGACGAAAATAAGTTTTAAAGTTCAGATGTCATTGTTAAGAGAATAATTAATTGATACGGTTACCATGCCAAAATAAAAAATGGTATCAGCATGTTTCAAAGACTTCTCAAATAATAAGTCAATATTTCTTGTAAGTGGAGGTCACAGAATATGTGGAGGAAGCAAGGAGCTATCTGTTACATCGAACTTCAGACACCAGGTATATGGGGCCACAGGGCAAAGGCAGAGATGCAAGCTGACACAATCTCTTTCAAGATACACTACAACAAAGACAATCCCTATTGATCCAGGCAACTCGTGGCTTAATTGTGAAAAATATTTATACTCAGTGGAAGGTAAAATGAGTAATAGGCAGTCTTATTCTGGAGGCGGTAACTACATGAGGTGTAAACAGGTTAGCATGAACATTAGATATAGAACATAAATCAATATGGGGATGGAAACAGAGTATCTAACTACTCAAATAGCACACAACAACAAAAAACACATACAACAACAACAAAAAACAACAATTTTAAAATCAGAAAGAGATCTATATAGCTTATTCACCAAGGCATCAAGAATTCAAGCCATGCACACTTCCAACCTTTACCATAGTGAATGAGACACAATTATGTTACGTTGTCTTAAGCAGGACAGATGGAACTGTATCTGTACTAACTAGCATCAATTCCTAAAATGAATTTGTCAATATCATGCTAAAATCACAGTTTTCCTCGGGTTCATATACCGTTTTCTTGTGGAAATCTAAACCAGGCTTAACGACTTCCTTGCAAATCCAGAAAATTTGTGTGCATCGCCTGCGTAGCTTAGGAATTGCACAGACGATCATTTCTCTTAAGCACATAATTGCTGAGACATTATTTTCTTCGCATAGATTTTCCATTCCTTTTACTCACACTAGCAAAGTGTATTTGGACGTATCTTTTTCTCCTTCAAGTGTAGTAATCAAATCTATCATCCCTCTTGAAGCAGTCTGAAACTCCATCTCCATAAAGCACAAGATTAGTAAACTTTTAGCATAAAATCTAAAAGAGAACTAATTAAGCAAACACTGTGCAAGTCAATCACCCTGTTAAACAGATCAGGCAAATCTACATAGTAAGGCATATCCCTGAAGTGTTTCCTAAGAATCCTCGGGATATGGTTACATAGTAGAACCCCATCATTTACTGCAATCGTACCAACCTAATACATACTGATCCACCAAGTTAATTGCTTTATGTACAATGACAACCCCCAAAAAACAAAACAGCAAGAAGCAAACCAGAATATTGTTCACTATTAGCACAAACCTTTGGCAATCTGAATCAGCAAGGTTGACCATGCCTTGTGTGTGAGTTACCCATAATGTATCGAGAACAAGAGAACATGCATGTAGCTGCATACATCAATATCACAAATCATACATTAGTATGTAATTATCTGTATGCTGGAACATTTAATGAATAAGATTTATCCACATAAACAATCTTAAAATACGGGAGGTATTCTAATGCCATACCCATTCGATACACCACCCAAGAGCACTGGCAAGGAAAATTTCATCTTCAGTCAACTCCATTCCTTCTTTCAACAATTTGTAGCTCTCCAAACCCATGCTCAAATTTCCTGCAAGATAACGAACAATCCACAGCTATCTTAGAAAGACGTGTTTCTTCAAAAAATTCTGCCTTCCTTAGTTCACCCATTTCATTTCCTTTAATGGCTTATGTTCAAGACAGCATGATGCTTTTCAAATAAAATACATAGCAAAAAGGCTGTTCAATAAATTTACAGATATGCTCAATGCAAACCAATGTAGAGCATCTGAAATAGAGAGAATAAACAAGACAGTCAGGAAACCAACGATAAGCCTCATAAATTTAAGGAATGGCTCATATACACTTGCGCTCACCCTTGGAGAGAGAGAGAGAGAGAGAGGTTTTAATTATGAAATTACGAACTTAGATCTAACTATAAACCAATTTGCATAAAAATCAATGGTTATAGAACCCCATAGAAGTCTTTCAAAGAGGTCATTAAGATTTGGAAGTGTAACTATTTAAATGTGGACACAATCAATAACTGTGAATATGCACGGCGCAATGCTTGATTGTATATAAGGTGAATTTGCTTTCACCGGAGCACATCTTGATCTATGAGCTATATCACCACTTTAAAGCACACTGTGTGGGGATTTAACAACCATAATAAGAGTATGAAGAAAGGATTTTTAGTGAGAGAGGAGCTCCTAGAGAAAAAAAACCTTCTTATTAATGTGGAAAACTAAACAAAACCAAGAATTTGCCTTTCCATTTGTGGGTGAACTGGAACTAAAACTAGTTCCCCCACAACTAAATATGAATTGCCCATTTCACAGTTTCCGGAATTATTATGCAAGACCAAATCTACAATGTTTAATTCTAAGTACTATGAATAATACCAGCAATGTTGTGGAAAGAAAATGATGAGAATGAAGAAGGAAGGTGAGATGGAAAAGACGTACTCGCTCGACCCATTGCCGAGAATCATCGGTCCACTTGAAAGCAGGGTCTTCAAGGACCTCCGATTTCAGGAGGAAGTATACCTTCAGGCTTCAGACATGTTGACTTTAGATCCACCATTGACACCCACAAGTAAGAGCTTTCAGAGAGAGAGATTCAGAATCACGGTGGGGGAATTTTGGAGCGAAAAATAAGGGGGAGTTTTGAATCTCGGGGGTAACGTATCTCGGGGATTCAAAATTTGGGGGAGGATTTGGGATTTTGACGCCCCTAAATCTTTTTCTGCCTTTTTTTTTTTTTTTTTATTTATTTAAAGGACGTCCACGTAGGACTGGTTGCACGGGACGGGAGAAGGATGGCAGGAGGTAGCGCAGTATTTCTCGTGGTTTTTAACTTTTTAACTCAAAGTCTCGTACATTGTTGAAGCAAACGTTTTCCGTTGTTTTCTTTTTGACGGCGTTTATGAATTTGGCACCAAGCCCCTGCCTTGCTTTAAATCTACCGCCACTCTCTCTAATCTGAGACGTATATCTTCTCCCGCATCTTATCCAGACAGGGAGCGAATAATATTCCAAACGGAATTAAAAAATTGTTCTAGTTTTCATGGAGCACATATCTGAAGCTGGGTAGGCTTGCTCGGCCTCGGTACTGTGAGATCTGGCGCTTGGAGATAAATCCATAAACGATGTCGAATTTGGGAAAGAAGAAAAGTGTCCTCGAGATGAAGATTTTCAGTCGCAGTCAGGGCGCGAGTCGCTTCCAAGCGACACGCTGGTATTAGCCTGTTTATCTGCAGTTAACATGAAATCTTAGATAGATTTTGAGATTATGGGTATCGTTTTTCTGGTGTGTCATGTATGTGTTTGTGTGTGGATCAATTGTGATTTTGAGCCTGCAAAGGAATCCCCTCAAATTTGAAAACACCGGATCGCTCTCCGCAGACGATGCCGGCAACAGAAAACTGGCCAGTTATCTCAAAGTTGGAGTTGTGTTCTTGGTTTCTATTTGTTGTCTATTTTTCAACTTTAATTCATGATTGCATTCTTTTCTCCTTCATTAACCCTTTGAGTTGATCTTCTGCAGCACAAGAGATGGGAAGGTTATTAGAGCATTTACATAAGTTTCTATGTCATTTTTTTTAAATTTAAGGAAATAAATTATTTTTTGTTCTTTTATATAAATACATTCTATAATAACTTTTTTTAATCATTGTCTATACTAATTAATTTTTTTTTTACTTTTTTTTTAATTATTTATTTTTGAATAATTTAATTTATTAGAAAGTGTGAGATAAAAAAGTATTAAATTTTTTCATTATAATAAGCATTAAATTTGTAATAGTAAAATTCAATGCATTGAGTTTTACCGTAATAAATTTAAGTTTTAAGAAATCAGTAAAGAAATTGTTGTAAATACTTTTTATAATTTTTTTTTTTAATATTTTTCTTAAATTTTAAAAAAATAAATAAATAAAATAAAATAAATATAAGACTTATGCAATGAATGGAATTATAATGTCGGACGCTGCCGTAACTCAGAGCTCTATTCCAAGAGTCTGCTTTACCATAGAAAGCTATTACGAGTCTACGACGTGAGATCTAGCGCTCGGAGATAAATGCATAAACGATGTCGTCTCCCGTTTAAATTGAGTGCCGTGAAATTTGAGTTCCGTTAAAGATGTGCAGAAGCCGAATCCTATGCAAAGTTGGCGTAAAATCCTGTGCAAAGTGGTATTTTACGCCAACCAATATCAAGCTGACACCTTAAACTAACAATTCATCTTTTTTCACAAATAATCAAGAGCACATGCACACACGATCAAACATCGGCGTGCAAGAAAAAGATTGGACTTACTGTAGTTTTTATTATAACATGTAAGAGCATCTCCAACGTAGAAAAATAAAGGGTCCTCTCTTTCTCGATATGCGTGAGAAAGGAGGGCCACCTTCAAACACAATCATCGACCATCGTTTCAAAGTAACTTTAATGCTTGTTTTCTGAGTGGCAGTTGCTTTCTCTGTAATAATGGATGTGACCTTTCGCCAGAACGCTTTCGGAAAGAATAAAATGGCTTTCGGAGAGAAATAGAAAGAGAGATCTGCAACTGCAATTGACGCTTTCGTTTAGAGAGAAATTGAAAGAGAAATCTATCGCCTAGGCCTCTTATTTTCTTCTGAGCTCAGCCACGTGCAGCGTGCTAGCTGACCCACCGCCCGAAAAATAAGTATGTTTGAAGGGCAATGCAATGCAATCCAGCTGCGTTCCTGACACTCTTTCAATTATTATAGAATCAGTAACAGACGGATATGGGAGCGTCTATGATAACTGTCAGAGAGAATTAGTTGCAGTTTTTTTTTTTGTAGAATAAAATTATTTTTTGTTTTATTATTCAAAAAGTCTTTCTCTATATAAAAAAAAAAAAAGTTGTCCAGTTCATTTAGAGAATTAATTTTTTTTTTGCTTTCTTATTTAATTTAAAGAATCTTTCATTTTTCTTTCTTTTAGCATTTAATTTAAATAATATTTAAATCTAAATAAAACTATTATTAGTGCTTTTCCTTATGATTTTTTTTGTTAATGTAGGAAATCAAATTACTTTTTATTTTCCTATTCAAATAAGCTCTACAATAGCTTCCATTATTCTTCCCTATACCATTTAAATATATAAATATTATTTAAATTAAATACGAACAGAAAGAGAGATGAAAAAAAAAAAAGTCATTTAAATATTGTTTTAAACAAATACTATAGAAAAGATAAATTTCTTTATATTAAAATAATGTGGTTTCTTAAATGAAGGGAACAACTTTTAGTTTTATTGGTGTTTCATAGTTTAAAAAACACTAAAAAAAGTTGTTGCAAATTTTTTTAACAATTTTTTCTACACAAAAAAAATAAATAAAATTTAATAAAAACTGTTGCTAATACTCTTACTTGGCCTGATCTTTATTTGACCCATTGGAAATTGTCAAAATATTTAACCAACCAAAATTTTCCCCTTTCCCCTAACCTCGTATTGAAAAAAAAATAATAATAAAAAATAAAAAAATCGAATCTATTGTATTAAGAAAAAATTATTTTGTCATTAAATTTTATTAGTTTAAATCTGCCCCTGCAACCTTAAATATCTGACTTCGCAACAAGTTTGTCCCAGCAGAGTACATAGGCCTTGATTAAGGCTGTTTTTCGTTAAAACTTTAACGGTTTTTTTTTTTTCTTTAATGATTTTGAATAGTAATAGAAGTGAATGATATAATATAAAGTATGGAGAATGTTGTAAATTTTTATATTGCAAAGTACAAAAGTTTTGTTTTTTAGTGAATTTTTTACTTGAATAGTAAGAAAAAGTGAGTGATGTGATATAAAGAGTAAAAAATAATTGTTAAAAAGTTATTGATGAAATATTAAAAGTGGTGTTAATTTTGAGAGAGGAAAAAAAAAGGGAAGGGGAAAGGGTTTAGCAAACTAAGCCTATGAACGGTTGGATCTGAGAGCAATACTTTGAGTCCTCAGTCCCACGTCAAGTACTAAGGGCTTGTTTGAGATTGTGTTAGAAAGCTTAAAAAGTACTTTTAGTATCTAAAAAGTGCTAAACAAAAAGCTGGCCTGTTTGATAAAAAACTCAAAAAGTACTTCTCTGACTTTTACTCTAAAAATAGTCAAAACGTATTTTTGAGAAAAGCTTAAAAATGAAACTTTTGCTAAAAAACTATTTTTGACTTTAAAAGCTCTATTTTTCAACACAATCCAAAATATGCCCTAAAAAACAAGTCTAGAGCTTTATAATATAGCTAGGCTCATAACTAATTGTATTGCATTAAAGATTTTAAAAATTGATTTTAGTGTATATAAAAAGTTGGGACAAACAAAAATTAGTTTGTTTGGTAAAAAAATTTCAAAAAGTACCTCTTTAACTTTCATTTTTCATTTTTTTATTTTTTTTTATTTTTTTTTTCTCGTTTAAAAAGCTCAAAACAAACAACCTTATTGAAAGTGAAGACAACTCATTTAACAATATTATCCTATAAAAATTCAGTGTTTGATTTAAGCCGAAAGTTAACTAAGAGTTTGTATGGAATTGTGTTTAGAAATAAAACATTTAAAATAAAAAATAGTTTTTTAACAAAAGGTTTTTTTAAACTTTTTTTTTTTCAAAAGTGCATTTTCTCAATTTTTAGAGTAAAAAAGTCAAAAAAGCATTTTTGAAATTTGTTACCAAACAGATCAGCTTTTTATTTGGCACAACTTTTAAAATACTAACGATATTTTTTTAACTTTCTAACATAGTCTCAAACAAGCACTAATTGTGCAGCCTTCTTAATAGTCACGTCCAATTAATGAATTATTGCCAAATGGACACTGAATTTTTATAGGAGTCGATCTACTCTATATATTCCGCTCTAGTTCACTTATTACAGGCCATTCAATTAAACACTAAAGGCTACTGTTTTTTCTGTGTCTTAACCAAATCTGGTAAGAAGTTTGTTTGAGACTGGTACCTGATAAGTGATAGTGTTTTAGTTCCTATTCTGGTTGCTGAATTTAAGATTGTAGGATAATTGAGTAGTGTCGTCCTTTCACCGTTGTAGAGTGGTACTTGTTGATTAATGTAAGCAGGATGCTTCTTGCATCTGGTGTTCTACCTGACGCAATTTATAGGATATTCTTTGGTTTTTTAATAGATACTTATTCATTAAGAAAGAAAGAAAATTTATATGATTTGATTGTTTCATCAAATTTATTTTAATGGATAATTATAGGTGAGCCCAAGTTTGGCCATGGCTGCAACAGCAGGAGATGCAGAATCAGCACTCAGTGGGATTTATCAATGTGAAGGTCACAGGATCACAGAAGCATGTCCGAAATGTAGGTACAGCAAGTACAACCAAGATGGAGAGTTGTTTCAGAAGGAATTGTCACCAAGTGACGTACAACGAAAAGGGAGCCACAGGCTTTATTTACTGAAGAAACATGCAGCCAAAATCGCCCCCCCAGTTCTTGGTGATCGTTCAAATGGAAGTCATCCAGTGATTGTCTACGACGTTCACATGAAGAAGCGCTGGCCAATGCGTTTTCGTAGCAGCAGTGGAAAACATTATCTCTCCCGTGGGTGGAGCCGGTTTGTCGAAGAGAAACAGCTCAGTGAAGGTGATAAGATCACATTTTATGAGCTCAATCCCAAAAGAGGAACTGGGACAATGACAAGGGTCTTCGTGATTGGAGTCAATCGCAGAGGATGTATTCAGATTCTTGGAGCTCCAGTCAATTAGACAATGACCGAATCTTGATAATTTGTTATGTATGATTTTGAAGTCTGCGTGATTCGTGAATTTTCGTTTTTTCCTTTTAAGTTGACGAATAAGTCAGCGTGAATTTTATATGTTCCTGCATGTATTTTTCTTAGTTTTTGTCCGTCATCATTTCGATGGCATCGTGATTTTTTTTTAATATATATTTTATATTTGGGTTTTTAATAATTATTTTTAGTATAAATAACGGGTCACAAAATAATTGCTTCGATTTTTTTTTAAAAAAATCTCGAAGTATGTTTAATCACTTTTTAAACTCCAAGAACTATATATTAAAACCCCAAATTACAAGGATGAATTTTGAATTTATTAAAAAAAATGGATAACTTCATTTATCTCATAAATTGTCACATCTTTTGTAATATCCTCCAAAAATTAAAATTTCTCAAATTAGTATATCAAACTTTCAATTTTTTCAATCTCCTAACCTTCGGTAGGATTTTTCGTTAAATCCTAACGGAGAGGTGTCAAAATTTTCAAAATACCTATCATTTTCTAGGGGGAAAAAAAAAAAAACAAAATTACTAAGATTTAGGCGTTGATAAGGATTTAACAAATGACAAGAGGAATTGGATTTCGTGGGCTTGAGCCCATCATAGCACGGTGGGCCTCCTGCAACATTGAGTTATTGTAGCCCAACTTCGAGGAGGTTAATGGATGATGAAGAATGCCTAATTGGGTTATCAAGTATCCATGGCCATGTTACCCGTGTAAGAATATATTATATTATTATGTTTCCATTATAGGGTTTATTCTTTTTTCTTAGTTTACTAGGTTTACTTGTACATCACTCATAACTTCTCTATAAATAGAGAACTTTATAATAGTTTAAAAATCAAGTTAATGAGCACAATGTAATCCTAAGAGCCTTTCTGAGTGATGGACATATGTGCCTAACACCGAACCACTCGTAATTCTCTGCGTCTCATTCTTTCTCTCACTTCCGCTATTATTCTATTATTTTATATTTTCGCATATATTTCATCATGGTATCAGAGTCACTTTCTTGTAGCCTTCAATAAACGTCTTTGAAGTTTCCTCCGACAATCTCACCATTCCAATGGTCCACCGCTCTCTACTTACACTGTCAGTGCCTTCTCTACCTTCACCAAAGCTCATCCAAGAAAATTCATCCCAGAATCAAGCTTGCAAGAGACAAATCTATTGATCTGTACAAATTTTGCCGCCACCGGAGTTAGCACACGTAGCCAGAATTTTCTGCCCATTCAAACTCGCGCCTCCACTTACGGAAAATCACTTCGTTTCACACACCATTCTACAGATCCATTGCTGTCCGGTCCCGATCTGCCAAAAACGTCGTCAGCTGACTCATCATGCGCTGCCACCATGACTCGCTTTGGCCAAACCATTACCAAAAAATAAAAATAAAAAATCCCCAACCCTAGATTGGTGGATCTGTGCAATTTCCACCCAATCCAACATTGCACGCGCCCCCAAGCGCCTCTTACATTTTTTGAAAGGATATTCTAACTTCGGTAACCACCATTTTGTATACGAGGAATACTATGCATCACCATTTGGTATTACCAACAAATGAAAAGACCACGTATATGAATCATGATCACAATTGATCTGAGTTAACCCTACTAAATTATAAAATACTTTTTTTAAAAAAAAAAATTGGATGTGTTAGAAACACGCATTCCACATTGAAAGAATCAGTGACAACAATTAGACATTTTCACATGTATAACCTTCACAAAACATATATTTTCCTTAAAATAGTGGATCAATAGTTAATATCTCCATCAATGTCAAACCAACAAAACTCACTGTTGATTTTAGAGGCTGTAATCAAAGCAATTACACAGCAATAAAAATGCAGAATGAAGTATACTAGGAATGTTTTGGTGATTAACCCACACATACTAAGATTTCTATAAGCATACTAGGAATGAAGCATACTAAGATTTCATTTCCTTACACTAGTGCATTAGCTGTAAATTAATATTACTGAGAACTTAACAATATGGTTTATTTGAAGGATTGAAAAAATTTCACAATCCTAATTAACAATGTGGGTCTTAATGCAGAATGTGACAACTTGGGAAAAAAAAAAAGTACTAAACCTAGGTTGCCAATGCTTGGATTAGACATGAATATTAGTTATTTGACATCTTAATAAATGCTATCCTTATTACATATTATTCTACTGGGATAAATACAGTCACTTGGACAAAGCCGATTAAAATAGGAAAAAAGTAAAGAGGGTGATGTTGGCAACAAGATCGTGAAGATTCAACCTCCAACATCCTTCATAAAGGTCATAGACATTGTCTCTTATGTTTATGAGCCACATATGTTTGTGCATATATGTATTTACAGTCACATAAAACAGTCAACTTGAACCTAAAGGGGTTGGTTTAGTGGTTGATGCTTGAAGTCTTTAAGGAATATTATCTCGTAAGTTTCAGGTTCAAGACTTGTTAGGTGCAAACTTTCTCTTAGGGTCAGCCATCCGGACGAAGCCCACAACTCAAATGTTCAATGCTAAGAGTGGTGTGTGGCATTGGACCAGACATTAGTCGGTTAATTTTAAGGCTCTGACATCTACGCTCGATAAGTCATAGTCGTATGGTAAACCCGTAATACTGCTAGGCCGCCATAAGGATGAAGCCGGATACCTTGTATCAAAAAAAAAAAAAAAAAACATAATCAACAAGTAAGAAACAAACATCAACTATATGAGTAGCTCAGTTTTTCAAATGTCCACCACATTGACTAATAATAGCATCAATTTCATCAAGAAATATAGTTGATTGTGCAAGGTGCAGGCGCCTAGCTAGCTCAAATCACACTTAATTAGCTTCTTCGAGTCACCTGTAATGTCAATAAACAAAAATGCAAATAACTT